>MU001509.1:1065726-1082076 GCA_010093485.1 Karstenula rhodostoma CBS 690.94 | reverse complement strand
TACTAGTAATAGTAGGTAGTAAGTATAAAAGGAGAGGCTAGGATATTTTATACTATTAGAACTAGTATAGGGTACTAAGGCACTATTTAAAGGTATATCTTAGCTAAACTTAGAATAATAATTAATTATAATAATTTATATAATTATATAATATATAACTAACCTATCTATATCTATAGTTTATAATAATCTATTATTATTTATAGTGGATCTAATAAGGTAATAGGTTAAAATAATTTATACTACTATTTTACCTCTTTAGAATAGTAAAACTAGTTATAGAAACTATATATCCTATTATTATAATATTATCCTATATATACTATATAACCCTAAGGGTAGTAGTTAAAGTAGGTTACCTTTATAATATTAATAAGCGCTTAATTTCTAAGAATAGCCTCTATTAACTCTTTAATATTTATATTATATTATTCCTAGATTACTCTATATAATACCCTCTACTATAGATAGGGATAACTTATAAAAATTTAGTATACCTCTATATTAAGTAAAAAGATATAATTAGCTACTAGGCTTTAGTTTCTTTATATACTAGCTATAGTATTATAATTACTTATTTTTATTAGGTTATATAGTAAATAGCTTATTATACCTACTATACTAGCTTATATCTAATTTATTTATTAGGTTCTAGTATACTTATTTATCTTCTAGAAACTTATTATAGACTAATAAATTAATATATCTATCCTAGTTATCCTTCTTACTATTACTCTCTTTAAATTACTTTTTTATAAGTCTATTAGCTCTTATAGCTAGTATAAAATTTTTATATATAGTTTTTTCTAGATTATTAAAAGGGATATTCTTATAATAATAAAACTTAAAATACCTTTTCTTTATTTACTAACTAATACTATACCCCCTACTATATTTAAAAGAATATTTATACTAGTAGTTTCTATTTCTTATCTAGTTTATTACTAGTACTATTTAGTATAGCCCTATAGGGTAAAGTATAGCTACTATACTAATCTATAATAGTATTAATATTAATAAGTAGAAGTAAGCTATAATATAGAGAGGTTATTTATCTATATTAGTATTAATATTAGGCCACTACTATAGGTATATATAGAAAGTAAAGTAGGCCTATAAAAATAGGGTATATATATATACTAAGTATACTATATTAGATAATAATTTATATAATATAAGTAGTTATACTACTAAGTATTTTAAAACCTTAAAAGCTTATATATATCTAATCTAACTCCTTATTAACTTATATAGTATATAAGTTATATATATTATTTATTCTTCTTTATTATAAATTTATATACTAATAGTAACTATTAATATAGAATTAATAATAGGATAAGAATATATAATATATTTATCTCTTTTCTAATTAAATAATAAAGTATTAGTAGCTAAGTAAGGTATAGTCTATTTATAAAGAGTAAGATAGTAATTAAATATAGTATAGTATATACCCCTTAGATATCTAAATATATTAGATACTCTAATAGGTAAGCCCTAGATTAATATAGTAATATATACTATAACTATAGATATCTAAAAATACTAGAACTAGTTCTTTTAATAACTAATACTTACTAATAGGTACTAAAAGGAAAATAAAGGAAAGATTTTATAAATAAGCTAAGTTACTAGATATCTACTATAGGCTTTAAAAGCTTAAAACTATAATAGTATATACTAAATAATTTAATCTATTACTAAAAGGTAGTAGTATCTAAGTTAACTAAAATATAAACTATTTAGATATATTTAAAAAACCCTATATATAATATTATATAATAAATTATAAGTCTAGATTTTTATAACTATTATAGTAACTAAATAAACTAGTAGCTATATTTAGAGAGCTACTAAGGAAACTAGAGTTAATATTACCTCTAGGGTTAGTTTATATTTAAATAAGTAATAGCCTATAGTAGATATATTAGAATAGAACTATTAGTAAATCCCTAAATATAAATATCTTTTAGTATAAAATTAAAAAAATTATCTATATTTAAAAATAAGTAGTAAAGTTTATAAGCTAATACCCCTTTTATATATATATATAGTATAATCTAACTATATTTTAGATAAGTTTTTATCTAGAATATAAAGGGCTTATTAGCTATAATATAACTATATAATTATAGACTAAAACTAGATTTAAGGGTATTCCCTTATAAGGCCCTCTAGAGTAGTTAGTAAAGCTTAAAATAAATATATAAGTATAAGATTTATTATTTATTATAGAGGTCTATTATCTATATAATAGGGTATTATTAGCTATAATATAATTATATAATTATAGACTAAAACTAGATTTAGGGGTATTCCCTTATAAGGCCCTTTAGAGTAATTAATAGAGCTTAGAATAATTATATAAGTATAAGATTTAGTATTTAGTCCTTAGCCTTAGTTTATACTACTTAGGTAGGCTATTTTCTTTATAGCTAGGGAGGATTATTATACTATAGGTTATTATACTACTTATTATATAAGAGTAGAGCTATTTCTAGGTTTAGAAGTATCCTCTCTTAAAACTATAGTAGGTAGATAGAGTAAGTATTTATTATAGTAAGTAGAAGGAGAAGGCTAGTATAAAGAGTAATATATACTACTATAAATAACTATAAATACTAGAGTATAGAGTTTATAAAAGAGAAAGTAAGAAAAAAGTAGTAAAATTATATAATTATAGGTATTAACTTTACTTATACTAAGCCTAATTAAGTTATATAGATAAGTAAGATAATAGTAAATAATATATATATTTATACCTAGAGACTATATTATTATATTAATATATAAGAATACTTTTATATATATATAACTAAGTATTTACTATTATAGTTAGTTTTCTATATATAGGGTAGCCCTATACTAATACTAATTATTAGTAAAGAAAGAAATATTAATATAGAATATATAAATAATCTACTATATAATATAATATAGACTTATATTATCTTTACTTTTATTAAGCCTAATTAATATATATAGATAAGTAATATAATAGTAAATAGTATATATTTTTATACCTTAAAACTATATTATTATATTAATATATATAAGTACTTTTATATATATATAGTTAAGTATTTACTAATATAGTTAGTTTTCTATATATAGGGTAGCCCTATACTAATATTAATAATTAGTAAATAAAGAAATATTAATATAGAATATATAAGTAATCTACTATATAATATAATATAGACTTAAAAATAATAAAATAATAATAAAGGCCCTTTATATACTAAAGAATAAAGATTAATCTCTATACTTTCTACTATTTTTATAATCTTTATTCTCTACCTTATATAGTTAACTACTATAAAGAGCTTTTATTTAAACTCCTTAGTAAGCTAGTAGTGCTAGTATTACTAATAAATAATAAATCCCTAAATATAACTTAAGTTTATTAAAGTAGTACTAAGTAATCTTTTATTAACCTATATATTTATAGGGGAAGGTCTAGCTTAGCTTACTTATATAGAAACTTAAAGGTAGGCTATAGAAGTTTTATAACCTAATTATTCTACTATTTATACCTATAACTATAGAATAGAGGGGGTCCTAAAGGATATAGAACCTTTTACTATAATAAAGATTTCTTAATAATAATAGCTCTATATATAAATAATAATAACTAGTATATTACTAATACTTAGGTTATCCTTATAAAATTAAATATTACTAGTTAAGCTTTATATAAAGCTCTATTAGCTACTAAAATAGCTACTAGTATTAAGTTATCTATAAATATCTCTTAGTATTATAACTAGTAAGCTAGATTAATAAAACTAATATTTAAAGAAACTATAAATAAATTAGAAGTTTATAGAAACTATAGATAGATTAGAAGTCTATAGAAACTATATTTAATAATATTAATAATATTAATAATATTAATAATATTAATAATATTAATAATATTAATAATATTAATAGTATTAATAGTATTAATAGTATTAATAGTATTAATAGTATTAATAGTATTAATAATATTAATAATATTAATTAATAGTATTAATTCTAAATCTTAATCCTAGGTCTTAATTCTAGGTTTTAATTCTAGGTCTTAATCCTTAGTTAAAATCCTAGATATATATTTTATTATAATTAAATTATAAGCTAAATAGAGGGTAGGTATATATTTTACTATAACTAGATTATAAGCTAGATAGTAGGTAGTACTATATATAAATTATAAGTTATATAAGATACTATATAGTTAATAGGTATAAAAGGAAGAAATAATAAAGCTAGAAATACTATAAAGCTTTATATAAACTAGTTTACTAATAGTATTATATAAATTCTAGACTCCTAGGTAGATAAGACTAAACTAAAGGTAAAAGGAAAGTCTATAATATCTAAATAATAAAGTAGTTAGCTAGAGGAAATAGAGCTAGCTAGCTAAAAAGAAAAAAGCTAGTTAATTAGAGGTAGTTAGTTAAGAAGTAATTATTTAAGAAGAGTATAGAATTAATAAAGGTATTACCTTATATATAGTCTAAAGAGTACTAAGCTAGTCTATATAATAAAGAGAAGGGAATATAGTAGTAAATAGTAAATTATTTAATTAGGTTTAGTTACCTACTTAATTAGGTATAGAGGGAGTATTTAATAGTAGTCTAGAAGCTTTTATAGATATAGGGAAAAAGTTTATTTAATATAATAATAGTTATAGAAAAGTTTTATAATAGTAAAGAGGTAGTAAGGTAATAGAGAGCTTATAAGGTATTAAAAGAAAGTATATTTAATATAGTAATAACTAGTATAGAGCTTATAAGGTAGCTATAATTAATAAAGAGTATATAGAATAGTAATAATAGGTAGAGAAGGTAATATACTAAGAACTACCTATTAGAGTTATATTTAAATATATATTAGTAGATTTACTAGTATACTAATATAGTAAGGACTTAGATAGAGGGCTTATAATATAATAGAGAGCTTATAAGATAGTTAAAAAATAGTATAGTATATCTTAACTACTAGAATACCTAGATTAGTATTATAGTAATATAAATACTATTTAGTATAATTTATAAAAGAGCTTCCTATTAATAGAGAGTATAGGTAAGGACTTATTAATAAAAAAGTTATTTATAACCTAATTTAATATCCCTATATAGTTAGATATATAGACTATACTATAAGTTTATATAGAGTAGTACTATTACTAAAGTAAAATTACTACTAATATATACTAGAATAAGTTATAATAAATAGAATTTATTTAAAAATACTTTATTATTTTATTACTATATAGATAGGTTAGTCTTATTAGAAAGTTAAGTATAGGCGTTTAAGTAGTAGGCTAGTAATTAGGAGGTATTTAAATAGTAGGCTAGTAATTAGGAGGTATTTAAGTAGTAGGCTAGTAATTAGGAGGTATTTAAATAGTAGGCTAGTAATTAGAAGGTATTTAAGTAGTAGGCTAGTAAGTAAGAGGTATTTAAGTAGTAGGCTAATAAATAGAAGGTATTTAAGTAGTAGACTAGTAAGTAAAAGGTATTTAAGTAGTAAACTAGTAAATATAAATATATATAAGTAATAAAAGGAGAATAGTATATAGAATAATATTTAAGTAATAACTATAGAGGTATTTAAATAATAAATATAGTAGTATATATATAATAAGAGAAAGTAATTATAATAGACTTTTATATATAATATAAATTTATATAAATAGGTATTTTTTTTTAAAGGAACCTCTTACTAAAAGAAGTAGATAATAGTTATTAATAGTAGGTATTTAGGTTTAATATATTAATTATAAAATTAATATTAATAGTACTATACTAAAATATATTAGTTATACTTCTAGATATTAGTATTTTAGTATTAATAATAATATTTAGAATACTATTTATATTATTAATAATAGTATTTAGAATACTATTTATACTATTAATAATAATACTTAGAATATTATTTACTTTATAACTAAATTTTAATATTCTATAATACTAATAGCTTAGTATACTATACTAATTATAGTATACCTTTTCCCCTTTCCTATAATACTAACTATATAGGAATAATATATTATATAGTTTCTTTTAGACCTTTTAGATATATAGAATTATATCTAGCTTTTAAGTAAAAAAAGTATTTATATTATAGTATTTTATTTACTTACTATATATTATAAATTAAAATCTTAAATATAAAAATAATAAATATATTATATATCTACTTTATATACTACTTCTTTATAGTCTAATACTATATATATACCTTTTATACCTTATACTTACTATATTTTTTTACTAGTACCTTCTCCTCTAGTATATTCTTAAAGTACCCTTCTTTATTTATATAACTACTAGGGGTATATCTAGATAGGTTCTATACTCTATATAAGGATAGTATTACTAGTACCTACTATCTATACTAGTCTATAATACTATACTTACTACTATTTAACTAATATTTTATATATTAGAACCTTATTTTTTTAGATACTACTATATAGAAATCTATATAGTATACCCTATAAAGTTTAATAATATCTATAATAATACTTTCTATATAGTAATTATATATTATTAAACCCTTTATATCTTCTATATCCTTTTCTTACTTACTAATAATAAATTCTATATAAATATAATATATATAAGACTCTAGCTCTATATAGTACTAGATAGGAGTATAATAAATATTACCTTTATTAGGGGAAACTACTAGCCTATATATATTTACCTCCTAATACTTATATAATATTATCCCTATATATATTTTTACTCTAATAAAAAAGTAAGGTTATAGAGTTTTTTTTTTATTCTTTTCCTTTTTCTTTTCTACCTTCTCCTCTATCTCTATATTATTATTATTATTATTATTATTATTAGGAATAGAGATAGTCTTAGTATTATTAATACTAAAATCCTTATTAAATAAGGTAGCCCTATTATTACCTTTACCTTAGTTTCTAATATTTATATACTTACTAGATATAGAGCCTTCTACTAAAGGATTATTAAATATATTAATTTTACTAAAGTAGCGAGATTTATATATAGGTAGAGAGAGTTCCTCTATTTTAGAGACTTTAAATACTAACTATTATAGTATTATTCTAAATTCCTTAACTTTCTTAGAAATATTTCTTAATATAGGATACTAGAGCTAGAGCTTAGAGTTAAAGAAAGTAGAGAAGTTAAACTTATTATTATTATTACTATAGGGAGGGGAGATATTAAAGAGCTAAATATACTCTTTTTCTATAGTAGGTAGGGGACACGAGATTAATAGCCCTAAAGGGTAGTATATAAAGTATAAGTAGGTTTTATTAAAAACTTTTTTATATTAATATATATTATATATTATATATAGTATACTATTATAATTATTATAAAAGGTAATTACTAGAGTATATAATATAATATATACTAAACTAGTTTAGAGTATCCTCTATATTATAGATATTATATAAGAGTATATTAGTATATTTTTAATATTATAATATAGGCTAAAGAGTAAGTATTATATATATAAGATATAAATTTATTTATATTAATATTATCCTAATAATACTTTCTATTAATATTACTTCTTCTCCTAAAAACTTACTACTAATTAGAGAACTAAATTCTTATAGAAGTTATATAAAGAGTCTATATTATTATTATTACTTTTTTAATTCTAACTATTCTAGATAGTATTCTCTATTAGAATATCTACTAACTACTTATTTAATAGAGCTATAAGTATATATATTATTAAAATTATAGTTCTATTTATCTAGTCTATTCTTTTAAAAATTATACTACTTTTATTATTCTTTTATAGCTAGTCCCTTTTATAATAGCTATATAAGGTAGAGATTATAGTATCTAATAGTTTTTTTATAATTAATTTATTTATAGTAATACTAGTATTCTACTATCTTATAATATTAACTAGTATATAATAGTAATAATCTATATATTTAGATATATTCTTTCTAAATTTATAAGTTACCTAGTAGACCTTATTAATATTTATATAAGCTATATTCTTATACTTCTATACTTTATTAATAATAATTTAAGGCCCTACTATTATTATAATATTAACTATTATTAACTATTATAGTAAGAGAATAGACTAGATAAGAGATATATTAAATAGGTCTAGAAGTACTAGTATAAAAATAAGGTTAAAGTTAATATATAAATCCTTTTTTAGAAGAGTATATTTCTCCTTATATTTATAAATACCTCTAAAATATACTAGATAATAGTATATATCCTTTCTAGTAATTAATTAGCTAATATATTTATTTTTCTACTCTTTATTAATATAGACTATTACTATTATATCTATAGTCTAGAATAGTCTACTAAGCTATATACCTTTTTACTCTACCTTCTACTTTAATAGTATAATTATATAGAGAAGCTCTAAGTACCTATCTACCCTATATATACTAGGTAAGAGAATCTATACTCTATTAATACCTAGCTAGAAATATATATACTAATAATAGTATAGAAGAGGTCTATTATTATACTCTAATTTAAATATTAAAACTAGTAACTAGGGGATTTACTACTACTTAAAAGGTAGTAGAGGAATTAATCTAAGGCCTTCTATAGTTATTATCTTATTCTTAGTTATATATATATTATCTATTATATAATATAGCTACTTATTTTTTAAGTAAGGATATTTAGATTTATAATTACTAAATATATTATTATTACTATTACTACTACTATTACTAATATATAAATCCTTATTCTAGAGATTTTTAAGGGTAATAATAGTTATTAGCTATACTAGATATATCCCCTATAACTACTATACCTCTTATAGCTTCTATAATAGCTTTCTAGTATAAGGACTATATTTAATAGGCCTACTAGTATAATAAGTAATCCTTATTTTAGTAACTATAAATATTATCTATTTAGTAGGTTAATAAATACTATAAGATAAATAAATAGTAAAGGACTTATACTTTAATAGAGCTAGATAATAGTAGTAATAACTACTAATATATATAAATTATATAGATAGTTAAAAAAGAATAGAATATTAACTCGCTACTTAAGAATCCTTATTATAACTAATTAGTTATCCTATATATAAATAATTCCTAGAGTCTCCTAGACTCTACCCCTATTAATATAATTACCTCTCTATAATATTAATATATATTTATATATATATACTACTATAGAAGGTTATCCTATTATTTAAAAATCCTTATTATAACTAAATAGTCCTCCTATAAATAGATAATTCTTAGAGTCTTCTAGACTTCCCTCTAGTAGTATAATTACCCCTCTAGTATTTATATATATATACTACTACTATATACCCTATAATTTAATTATAAATATCTAGCTACTATTTATATTATACTACTCCTCTATAGAGCTAACTATTTAGAATACCTAGTCTAATAAACTTCTAAGTATAAATATATATTACTAATATATATTATTAATATACTACTTATAAAAATACTTACTATTATTAAATTCTACTTTACTATCTATTAACTACTACTAGTTATAGTTTCTAATTAATACTTAATCTAGGATATAGCTTTTAAAGCTAAGTATATAGCTTCTAAAGCTAATATACCTTCTAGAGCTAATATATTTTCTAAAGCTAATAGTATAGCTTCTAGAACTAATAGTATAGCTATATAGTTAGTAAAGTTTATATACTAGCTTTCTATTATACCTACCTATATTATAGTACCTAGTACTAATAAGTAATTAATTTAGTATTTAAGGAATAATAAATTATAAAATATTACTATTATATTTATAGGGCTATAGGTATAGCTCTAGGTATATTAAAACTATATATAAGGGATCTTAAATTATATAATAAGCCTCCTTTATAGATTTAATAAAAGTTATATAAAGTTTATTATTTATAGTACTTAGTAGCTAGTATAGAAAAAAGAAAAAACCTAGAATAATATTAGTAATAAGGTTAGGGTATAGATATATAAGAAATTACCCCCTAATTATATATAACTTTTTAATCTCTTTAAGAAATACTAGCCCTTCTTTAAGATAGTCTTAAAGGTATAGTATTAGAAAACTTATAACTAGTATCTAAAGTTATAAAAGTTATAAAAAAAGGTAATAGCTAATAGAGATATAAATATACCTAGAGATAATACTAGCTATACTAGTATACTAAGCTATTAATTACTAGATATATATATATTAGATAAGACTACTAATAGTATTTATCTAGCTTACTATATACTTAAGGTAATATTAGAGTTTCTAGAAAATAATTTTAAAAAATACTATAAAATATACTTTATAGATACTATAATAGACTTACTTAATACTAGTAGGGGTTAAGAATATTATATAGTTAGATTAATTACTACTACTATATCCTCTACTATACCTATACTAGTATATAAAAGAGGATATCTATATAAGATAAATATAATAGCTCTAATATAGTAAAAACCTATTCTAATATAATAAGGACCTACTCTAATATCTATAGCTATAGGTAGTAATATTATTAGTAGTAGTATATTAGGTAGTATAGTACTTAATAAAGGTACTAATATAAATAATACTAGTAGTTATACTAAAAGAGTTAACCCTAAATAAGCCTCTAACTCTATATAGATATAGTATAATATATTCTAAATAATATAACTTAAGTACTCTATAGTAAATAGCTCTATAAGATAGATAGTTATATATAGCTTTAATCTAATAATATTATAAAAGAAAATATACCTAAAATTAAATAAAGAAGTAAAGTTTTAAAGGAAAAGAACTTAATAGTTTTAAAAGGATAGTACTAGGTTTAGGGAGAGATAGTAGCTTAGTAGAGTTATATAAAGATAGTAATACTTTAGTAATTTTTTATTATTAATATAGGGTATTAAACTTCCTAATTAGATAATATTTATAAGCTATTAAATACTATAATCTACCTCTATACTAATTTTTATTATTAGTATAAAATATTAAATTACCTAATTAGGTAATATTTATAAGCTATTAAATACTATAATCTACCTTTATACTAATTTTTATTATTAGTATAGAACCTTAAATTATTAAGTTAGATAGGTATTATAATATATATTTATAATAGCTAGTATATTATATATAGAATATATATAATTATTTATATAATATAGATTTACTAAAGATATTATAGAACTTCCTCCTATCTACTTTCTAGGTAATATATAATATAGAGTATTATTATATTTCTTATAACCTCTAGTTAAGCCCTATATATAATCTATAATTCTATCTTACTAGATACTTTAATATTTCTATATATACTAGATCTAGTATATATTCTAGACTACTAGTATTTCTAATAGTTAAATACTTATTAGTTAACTTTATTTTAAATTTAGCTAGTCTACTACTTATACTCCTTAGTAAAGGATAATTAGGTTTTTAATAATAAAGTCTCTAGCTAGGTACTTAATTTAAAAGTAGTTAGTAGTAATATAATAGTTAATATAGTTTCTAGCTAAGTACTTAGTTTTAAAATAATTAGTAGTAACGCGATTATTAATATAGTCTCTAGCTAGGTACTTAAACCTAAGGTAGTTAGTAGTGACGCGATTATTAATATAGTTTCTAGCTAAGTACTTAGTTCTAAGATAGTTAATAATAATATAATTATTAGAAAAAGATTATTAGAAAAGGTTTCTAGCTTAGTATTTAAACCTAAGATAGTTAGTAATAATATAATTATTAATATAGTCTTTAGCTAGGTACTTAAATCTAAAGTAGTTAGTAGTAATATAATTATTAATATAGTCTCTAGCTAGATATTTAAATCTAAGGTAGTTAGTAGTAATACTATTATTAATATAGTTTCTAGCTAAGTATTTAATTTTAAGGTAGTTTACTATAATATAACTATTAACGAAGTTTCTAGCTAGATATATAAGTAGTAATTATAGCTACTAGTAGTATTATTAGCTAAAAAAGATAGAAGGAGAGGAAGATATTATTATACTAATAGATTATTTATACTATTAGATAGATATACCTTATATTAATAGTTACTAGTTAAAGGACTATAGAGAAAAAGATATTATTATACTAGTAGGTTATTTAAGCTATTAGATAGGTATACTATATACTAGCTTAACTAACTAGATAGTTATAGATATAACTACTACTTTATATAATAGAGACTTATACCACGCTACTCTATACCTAATAAGGTAAAGCTAGTATATAGTATCTAAATAATAATCTAAAATAAGTCTTATTAATATATCTAGAAAAAAGAATAGTAATTTAGTATAAAATAGGTTTATATTATAGACTTTTACTTAACTAACTAGGTAGTTATAAATATAACTACTACTTTATATAATAAAAACTTATACTATACTATTTTATACCTAATAAGGTAAAGCTTTTATACTATAGAGTATCTAAGTATACCTTTATATTAGTAGTAGTATAAGGGGGGCTAATAAGAACTATACTATTAAAACTTTTTTAACTTTTTTACTAGCTTTAGTACCTTATAATTATAAGTCCCCTAGCTAGGGAAATACTAATACTTAGTATATTTAAAACTAGTCCTTATAATTATATTCTTATAAGCCCTAGCTAAGTATATTTAATATTTAGAGTTATTCTAAATATACTAATTATAATAATTATTTCTTTTAAGGAGTCTACTTACCTTAGTTTCTATAATCTATATAGTATAGGAATACTAATTAATTATAACTTCTACTATACCTTCTAGAATCTATATCTAGAATTAGCTCTTTAACTAAACCTATTTAAGTCTAGTTACCTTTAACTAATAAATTTATAGTATCTATAGGTAAGATTAAAATCTATTAGAGTAATAGAAAGCTTATATACTTTTATAGAGAGTAACTAAAAATAAAAATATAAATATACCCTCTTAAAAGATATTACTACTATTTCTACTCTTTTTTTTACCTCTAGTCTCCCTTATTTTTATATCCCTATTAAAGCCTATAGATATAGATATAAAATTATTATTATTATTATTATTAGTAATAATTAGGACTAGAAGAGAAGGGATAGATATAGGGGTAGGTATAGATATAGGAGTAGAAGTAGAAGTATCTATATATTATTTCTCTTATTAATACTATTTTAAATATACTATAAGTACTAGTAGCGTATATATAAAAGGAGAAAAGTATTAAGCTAGCTTAAATACTATACTATATACTACTATTAAGGAAATATAAAAGATATAAAAATTTATAAAACCTCCTTTTACTATAAATATAGCCTACTTATAGGGTTATACTTAGTAGATTAGAAGGCTAAAGAAAGTAGGGGGAGGTATATAAAAGTATAACCCTAAAGTAGGTACTAGAATAAATATAAGTAGATAGTATAGTAGGTAATTATATAATTAGGTATTATAGGGTAAGAGAAAAATAGAGTTATTAATATAAAAGTAATTACTTATACTATACTAAGGTCTATAGGAGGTACTAACTATTACTTTAGAGATAAGATAAAAGTAAAAATTAATAATTATCTTTTTACTTACTCTAAATTAATAATTATAGTATTTATAAAAATTTCTTACCTATACTAATATTAATTAATAGTAAGGTAGAAAAAAAAATTAATATATATAAAGTATTTTAGTAGAGATACTAATTATTAGAATAGTTTTCTTAAATTATAGAGTAGGTCTACTTTAGATTACTCTCTTCTATCTACTTAATAGTAGTATATATCTATAATAAAGTTTCCTTTTACTAATATCTATTATTAGTATAGTAAGGTTAACCTTTAGAATATAGCCTATATTATAAGGATAGTTTATAAATCTAATATATATATAGAAAATAATATATTTACTCTAACCTTCTAAATAAAATACTTATAACTAATAACTCTTAGATATAATATATTTTAATAAAGTATAATAAAATAGAATACTTATACTTTCTTAATTATCTACTAGAATAATATTCTTAATTATATTACTATATTATTAAATATTACTTCTATTCCTATCTCTACTATTATTACTACTACTACTATTATCTTAGAGCTTAATAAATTTATTATCTAAGTATCCCTCTAGGTAGAGTCTCCTATATAGGTTAATAAATATCTACTAGGGTATATCTTACTACTAGCCCTATACTAAACTAATAATATTAATTATTTTTATAATTTTAACTTTTTTATATTTAGTATCTATACTAGTACCTATATACCTAGTAATAGAAATAATTTAAATTTCTAGAACTAGAATAATATATTTAGAAATATCTTTAAAAAAGCTAGATAGCCTAGAATTATATTATACTTATTAATACCTATAGACTAGAAGGTAGAAAAATACCTTTTATCTATATAGTAGTTTTATTCTAAGACTAATATACCTAATAACCTTTCTAAAGAGGGCTTTATACCTATAGAGTATATAGGTACTAGATATAAAGGTAGGAATAATAAAGGAGATAACTTTATAAATAAAGAGATTAAAAAAGTAAATATATAAATACTACTATTATAAGTATTTTATAACTAATTAATATAAGTATTATAGACTAAGTAATATTATATTAGAGTATTATTAATATATAGTTACCTATAAAATATTAAAAATAATCCTATAATTTATTTTTATCTAGCTAGTCCTTTAGAGGAATACCTATACTATTAAGCTATACTTAAAAGATATATAGAGGTACTAATAACCTTTTAATTAGAACTAAAATAGTTAAAAGTAAAGGTTTAAGTCTACTCTTAGCTAATAAAAGAGGATAAATTTAATAAAATCTAGAATCCTCTCTACTCTTAGTATAGATACTTTAGTTAAAAGTACTAGGTATATAAAGAGGATATATAAGGGGATATAAAATATAGTTATAAAAAGTATTAAAGAGTTACTATAAGTTATAACCTATCTAAGTAGATCTATATACTTTAAAAAAGGTACTTTAAAGGAATTTATAATAGTAGTAGGCTAATAATACTATAATTAGTATATTAGGTAGTATTTAAAGATATTTTTAGTAAAGTTTAACTATACCTTTAGTAGCCCTTAATTATATAATATATACTCTTAGGGTATATTATAAGAATATAATATATATACTAGTATTAGAGAATTTTAGAATTTAGCTATAGTATAAATAGTATTCTAAGTAATATTATTAATAATATAAATAGCCTTCTAAATAATAATATTAATAATATAGATAGCTTTCTAAGTAATATTATTAATAAGAGTTATAATATCTATCTACTATATATTCTTCTATAAAATAGTAATACTAGACTTAATAAAGTAAATTAGTACTCTAATTAGATATTAAGGAATAGGACTAGAAACTTAATAGTAATAGAGTTTAATATTAAAAATATTCTAATAATTATATAATTCTTATATAGTATAATAGTCTAGTATTACTAATAAGTATTTTTTTTCTAGTTTAGTAGCTAGTACTATAGGCGCTTTATTATTAGCCCTAGCTAGTACTAAGTACTAGTAGTAGGAAATTACTAGCCCTAGTCCCCTCTATAGCTTTAGTATACTAGCCTTAAAATATAGTTTCCCTTATCTATAGTAAATATTCTACTTTATACTACTAAAAGTATAAGTATAAATAAATACCTAATAATATAATATATATTATTAATTTTACTTCTAAGAAGTAATTTCTAATTATATAGTTATTTAAATAAATAACTATACTAGTACTAGATTACTAGCCTTAATAGTAATACTAGCCTTAGTAGTATTACTAACCCTAGCTTTTTCTTTTCTTTCTTCTCTTCCTTCTCTTCCTCCCCTTATTAGATTATATATATATATTATTATCTATAGTATAGTATACTTATTATTATAGTAAGTTATAGTAATTACTAGTAGTAATAGATAGTAAGTATAAAAGGAGAGGCTAGAATATTTTATACTATTAGAACTAGTATAGGATACTAAGGTACTATTTAAGGGTATATCTTAACTAGACTTAGAATAATAATTAATTATAAAAATTTATATAAATATATAATATATAACTAACCTATTTATATCTATAGTTTATAGTAATCTATTATTATTTATAGTAAATCTAATAATTAAGAGTCTTACTACCTTATTACTAACTATACGCGCTAAATAATATAGTACTACCTATTAGACCTATAAAAACCTTTCTTACTACCTCTATATAGTATATAGAATAGCTAATAATACTAGAAATATAAGTAAAAGCTAACTAAGTATAGTATATATTTAACCTAATTAATAGTAAGGTATTAAAGCTATAATTATAAGTACTATAGCTACTAGACCTATATTAATTTATATATAATAATAATCTAATACTAAATAGCCTATATATCTTTATAAATATATAAA
>MU001509.1:1030555-1048965 GCA_010093485.1 Karstenula rhodostoma CBS 690.94 | reverse complement strand
ATCTAGTATAACTAACTCTATACTACTAGATAAAGTAAGAAATCTACTAGTAAGCTAAAGATAATAGTATATCTTCCCTATAGTAAGTAGGGTAAGTAGATAACTTTAAAAAAAGGTACCTAAGATTAACTAACTAATAAGTAGGTATTTACTAGTTTAAAAATTAAGATAATAAGATATAGATTATAATAATTAGCTAGGGGGTAAATTAAATTTTAGTATATATATACTAATAGTAGATTTATCTTTAAAAGATAGTTTTTAAATTAACTTTATATATATATTTATACTAGGAGTAGATAAAACCTAGGATAAGTATAAAGGCTATAAGATACTAAATATAATAGTTATAATAACTATACTTAAGAAATTAAAACTAGTAATATTACTAGCTTATCTATATAGAGATAAGCTATTACTAGAATTAATACTCTAGAAATATCTACTTTTCTATCCTTTAGGAAAGCTATTTAAGTAGGTTATAATTAAAGAGATTACTACCCTATAGTAGAAAGAAACTTAGATAAAGCTACCCTAATTATAAGTAATAAAATATTCGCTCCTATTAAAATAGATATTTATATATAAGTTTAATTAAAATAGTTAGTTTAAAAACTATAAAGCTTATATTATAATTAAAGGGAATCTTTAACTAAAAGATATTCTATATTTAACCTATACTACTATACTTATAATAAGGTTATTCTAAGTAGTAATAGTAATTACTATAAAGTTTAACCTTAAGATTAAATAATATAATATTATAGGAGTATTCCTAAATACTATAATTATAGTAAATAATCCTATAACCTATAAACTTCTAGATAGGTTTAAGATACTAGGAATATATATAAGATTAAATTAAGCTCTTTATAATTTAAGAGACTTACTATTTCTCTAGTATAAAGAGTTTTCCTACTCGCTTAGAGCTAAAGGGCTTAAAGCTTTAAAGGAAGAGCTTTATTTATTCCTTTCTAGAGATTAGAAAATCCTAGTACTATTCTATATAGATAATATATTACTTCTATATTATAATAACTATAGAGAGTAAGCTTAAATATTATAGAATAAGGTTATAAATAAATATAAGATTAAAGATAAGGAACTAGTTAAGTAGTTTCTTAGAGTATAAGTAATTAGAGATTAAGATAATTAGATAATTATACTTATATATAATATATATATTAATAAGATTATAAAAAGATTTAAGCTTTATAAAGCTAGTAGCTTCCTACCTACTCCTCTCTTAATTAATAAGCTTAAAAAGAGTAAAGGTGAAGTATTGCTATAGTAGATTAAGAGTTATTAAGAGAAGGTTAGATTAGTATTATATATAGTAATTATACTATAACTAGATATTATATTTACTATATTAAAACTATCCTTTTTCCTTACTAACCTAAGTATAAAGTATAAAGTAGTAGTTAATTAAGTAATTCTATACCTCTATAAAATACGCTAGAAAGTAATTTAGTTTAGTAGATATAATAGTCTAGACCTATTTATCTATAGAGATATATCTTTTATAGATAATCTATTAATAAGATAATTATTCTATAGATATATTACTCTACTATTTAGTAGTGCTATTTTATAGAAAGTAGCTTGCTAAAGTATAATTATAATTTTAACTATAGAAGTAGAGCTTCTCGCTCTAGAGTATATTAGTAAAGAAGTAATAGCTTTAAAGTACTTTTTTACTAAACTTATACTAGACTTAGAATTACTCTAGTAAATCTACTATAATAACTAGTAAATAATTAGACTAATAATTAGAAAAAATAAAAGGATTACTATATACCTTTAATATATTAATATCTAGAATATATAGCTATAATAAAAGTATATAAAGGGATTATTTAAGGTTTTATATTTTAAAATAAGTAAAATACCTATAGATAGTTTAATAAAAGTACTATTAAAGTAGTAGTTTACTAGATTTATATAGCTACTTAACCTTTAAGATATAAGTTTTATAATTATAGATATAGAAGAAGTAAAGTAAATAGAGATTTATTAGATTTAATTATAAAAAGTACTTTTTAACTAGAGAATAAAAGAAAAATAAAGGAAAAATAAAAAAAATCTATCCTACTTAAATATATTAAGTATCTAATTAAAGAGCTTATAAAGCTAAATATACTACTATACTTCTAATATATTAGAGTATCTAGTATACCTATATCTAAAGCTACTCTAACTATAAATAAAAGATTCCTTAGCTTTAAAAAACCTATTATAACTATATAGATACTCTTTAAAGTAATTAAAATTAGACTACTACTAATCTATACTATAATAACTAATACTTAAGCCTACCTTATAGAGCTACTATAAAGTATAGTACTTATAAAGAGTAGGTATATTATACTTAGAAGTATATATAGCTTTCTATAAGTCTACCTTTTAATTATCTATAAAATAGACCTATTAGAAAGTAAATAGAGTAGGGATAGGAGTAGTAGAAGTAAAAATAGAAATAAGAGGAGTAGGGATAGAAATAGAAATAAGAGTAGATAAAGATAGAATAGAAGTAAATAGAGTAGAAATAAAAGTAAAGAGAGTAGAAAAAGAACTAGTTATTAAGTAGAAGTTTTATAAAGATATAAAAAGAGTCTTTTAATCCTTATCTTAATTCTTTAGTATAGCTTAAATTATTAGATTTACTATAAATAATAATAGATTACTATAAACTATAGATATAGATAGGTTAGTTATATATTATATAATTATATAAATTATTATAATTAATTATTATTCTAAGTCTAGCTAAGATATACCCTTAAAATAGTACCTTAGTACTCTATACTAGTCCTAATAGTATAAAATATCCTAGCCTCTCCTTTTATACTTACTACCTACTACTATTAGTAGTTACTATAACTTACTATAATAGTAAATATACTATACTATAGGTAATAATATATATATATAATCTAATATACCCCCTTAGCTTAGTACCCCTAGGCTATCTAAGCTAGATTATAAGTAATAGCTTAGAATATTTAGTAAAAATAGTCTTAGATTTCTTTAAGTAATATAATACTTATTACCTCTTAATTTTCTATATTAACTAATCTAAGTTAGTTAAGGAAGTCTAACTATTTATTTACTAGTAATACCTTTATAAGTTTATTAGTAATTATTTTAGCTAACTTAATATACTTAATAGTAATTATTTCTATAGAGACTTTTTATTATAGCTAGTAATTATAGATATCGATATATTAGAGCTTAGTCTAGAGTTTTAATACTTTCTAAGTTACTAAGTAAATTATTTATTAATTATTATATTATATTATAATTATAGAGCTAGGTAATATAATTCTAAGTTCCCTTAATAATCTTAAAATATAGATAGTTTCCTTAGCTACCTATAATAGAGCGAGTAGTTCTACCTCTATTATAGAGGTAGTGATAGTATTTTATTTATTTACCCTCTATATTATTAGGCTATTAAATAACTTAATTATATAGCCTTATAAGCTTTTCCTATTAATTATATTATTAGTAAATAAGGTATTACTAGTAATCTAGAAATATAATCTACCTCTAAGCTATAGACCCTTATATTTAGTAGCTAAGAGATATAATAATACTCTATTAGTAATATTTTAATATACTTAGCCTAGGTTTAATAGAAACTAGGCTAGCTATAATATAGTAAAAGTAATATTTAGTTATATTATAACTACTATAAATAGTAGTAATCTAATCTTTTATTAATACTTATTAATCTCTAATAGTAAGGCTAGACCTTCTTAAGGTTTAAGCTCTATACTAGCTATAGGTATATTATAGTAGTAATTAGTTTTATTTACTAGTTATTAGATCTTCTTAATATATAAGGTTTATAATAATTATATAAGTTACTAGTCTTATTTTTAGATAACCTCTATACTAAGGAACTATTATAGATTATCTCCTCTAGTTATAGTATATTTTTATTTAAGTAGTTCTACTACTTTAGTTACTACTACCTCCTTTATTTAGTAATAAGTAATAATAATATTATCTATATAAAAGAAGATAATAATACTATCCTTAATTATATAGTATAGTTTATATAGAATTATAGTAAAACCTATACTTTTAAGTATTATAGTAAATTCTTTCTACTATAGCTTAGGCGAGATTTAGAGTCTATAGAGGGCCTTCTATAGTTTAAAGATTATACCTCTTTTTTAGTACCCTATAGGTATCCTTATATAGACTTCTTAATTAAGTATTATATATATAAATATATTAGTTATATTATATTATTTTAGTTTAAGGTTATACCTAGTAGCTATCGCTATAAGTATATAGAATAATTAATTAGCTAAGGTTACTATATAGATATTTTATAGAGTAATATCCTTTTACTAGTCTTCTTATATAACTAGTTAAGCCTTATACTTTAGAAATTAATAGTATTTATTAAGTTTATAGGTATATACCTATATATAGTTAAGGATTTAGTAACCTATTTATTTAATTAGTCTCTATAGTACTTCTATCTATAAGTTTATTTATTAATAGCTAGCGAGGTATTCGCGTTTAGCTTCTTAAAATAATTCCCCTATTAGGTAATCCTTAAGTTTAGTTTAGATTATTAGTAGTGGTAGTAGCTAGCTTTAATAAGGCTTTAATCTTTTTATAAGTATTTATTTTACTTATACTTTATTAAGGTTATAGCCTTTATATATACCTTTATAACCTACTAGAGTACCTACTATAAATATAATTATCTAGGGTATAATTTTTATACTAGCTACTATTAGCTATTATATATAGTTATCTATTACTTATACTTTTAGTAATAGTATATTCTATATTATAAGTTATACTAGTAGTATAACTAGTAGTAGTATTATTAGTAATAATAGGTAGGTACTATTATATTTTCTCCTTAGTAATTCTTTTAATATCTCTTATTATTATTATAAGTTACTATAACTTATTATAACTAACTTATCTTTATAGAATAAAGTTATCTCTAGTTTAGTTATTAGAGTAGGTAGTCTCTCTATAGTCTTAACCTATAACGCGATCTCTTCTAGAGTACTATATATAAGGTTATCTATAAGCTCTTCCTATATTCTATTAAATACTATATCTTTATTAAATATAATATTATAGATACTAATTATTTTTAATAGTAATAGAATCTATATATGCTAGATATTTATTAATTAGTATTCTATAAGGTATTTAATCTATACCTTTAGATTAAGTCTCTATAGCTTACTTTTCCTATACTATATATTATTAGTTATAGTAAAGGCTTTATTTTTATATACTTTAAGGTATACTAGGTTTAGTTTCTAAGGCTAAGTTATTATTCTATTAATAAGGATAACTATTATAAAGAATACCTTATATAGTAAGTACTAGTAATTCTTATAATTTAGTATTTAATTATATAGATATACTGTAGCCCTAGTAATCTTAGGCTATATTTCCTATAGAAGGTTCGCGTTAAGTTATATTATATAAGCTTTTTCTTTTATTATATCCTCTAAGTATTTAGCTCCTCTATTTTATACTTATATATTTAGTACTAAGGGCTTAATTTTAATATCTTAGCTTATATACTAGTGTTTAATATCTACTTTTACTATAAAGATCTTATTATTTAATTTAATAATCTTAACTATTATACTAAACTATACTTTTATAAATAGTATAAAGCTACTAAGTACCTTAATAATAGTCCTTACTAGATAGTTATCTTTAAAGTAGAAGTCCTATATATAGCTAGAGTATTAATTAGTAATTAATATTTAGCTTTTCTCTTTAGTAGAGCTATTAGATTTAAAGTTATAAAAGTTAATTATAATATACTCGCTAGATCCTTAATTATTTAGTTAAGGTATATATCTAATCTATTATTTTAATTTAGCTTGTCTATAGATATTATATTTTACTATAGGGATACTTTTAATATATACCCCCTTAGCTCGCTATACTAAATACTTAAGTATATTTAGTTCTAGATAGCCTAGTTATTTATATTATATAGCTATACTTATAGTTTTTATCTTATACTTTATATATATTATTACCTTATATATAGTATATACTATACTTTATATAATAGTATAAATACTATTAGTAGGTTTATACTCTAGTACCTATTAATTATATAGTTCTTATAGTTCTACTATAATAGTATTATTAGTCTATTTTAGTACTATAGGTTCTAATTTAGTATTCTACTATAGTCCTTAATATTTAAGTAGTTAAAAGGATACTAGGTTATAGAGTAGGTTAGGGTAGTAAGCTATATTATTAAGCCTAATTATACTATTTCCCTAGTAACTTTATAGTCTAAGGTAAACGCTTCTATATCCTTATATCTAAACCTATATATTACCTACCTATATAAAGTCTCCTAGTATTAATAGCTAGAGTAAAATAAATTAATTAATATTATTAAAAATATAATATATAGTACTTAAGTTAAGGATTAATAAGGTTTATAGTAGGTATATATAAGGGTTAGATTAAAAGGTTACTTAGAAGTTTATAGGGATTATAGTAATTTTCTATCCTTCTAGTTACTTATTACTAGTCTCTAATATTTAGGTTAGTATAGAAGTATATAACTATTTAATTTATAGTATTCTAGATTATACTTATTTAGATATATATATCTATTCTTATATTAAGGGATTATTTTAGATATTATACTTAATAAAACTATTCTATCCTAGTTATAGTTTCTACTATACTAGAGCTTTTTCTAGAAAGGTATAGTAGTAATCCTTTAGTATATATTCTATAGAATATATAGAATACTTTTCTTTATTTATACCTTAATTTTTTATTTACTAGTAAGGTATTTTATTCCTTCTATAACCTCCTTATCTATATAGTATAGAGGTATTCTATCTATATAGTATAGAGTTTTACCTATATAGTATAAAGGATTCTTACCTATATAGTATAAGTAAATTAAAGTTATATAATCTCTATAAGGATATTATTATACTTTATCCCTATTTTTAAGTATTTTATATTTATATAGGTATACTATTACTAGTATAAAAGATATCCCCTTTAATACTAGTATTTAATTCTTCTCTAATAATAAATATAGCTTTAATTATAGTCTTAACTAGATAATAGTACTCTATATAGAGTCTAAACCTCTTTATTATATCTTAGTATATTATCTCCTATTTATTTTAGAGGGCCTATTTAAAAGTAGTAGTATATACTTTATCTAGTACTATAATACTTCTTATAAAATTATTAAGAATAATTATATTATCTATACTCTCTATATAGCCTTACCTTTTAGTAATAGATACTATATAATTATATTTAGCTAGCTAGAGGTCCTATTTAGTTAACCTTTTAATACTTTAAATAATATATAGGTATTTATATCGCGCTTATAGCTTTACTTTTTTATTATTAACTCCTATTTTTTTTATAATAAGGAGGATCTATTCTTTATATAGTTTTTTAGGAAGGTAGTAGGTATTAAATAGGTTAGCTATAATAGAACTTTATAGGTATAATATAAGCTTCTCTACTCTTTATACCTCTATATAATATTCTACTAGTTCTATTTTATACTAATTAGATTATAGTTTATAGTATTTAACTTATAAGTTCTACTATAACTTTTATATATTTATAAAAATATATAGGCTACTTAGTATTAGATTATTATTATATATAAATTAATATAAGTCTAGTAGCTATAGTACTTATAGTTATAGCTTTAGTACCTTACTATTAGTTAGGTTAAATATATACTATACTTAGTTAGCTTTTACTTATATTTCTAGTACTATTAGCTATTTTATATACTATATAGAGGTAGTAAAGAAGGTCTTTATAAGTCTAATAGGTAGTGCTATATTATTTAGCACGTGCGGTTAGTAATAAGGTAGTAAGACTCTTAATTATTAGATTTACTATAAATAATAATAGATTACTATAAACTATAGATATAGATAGGTTAGTTATATATTATATAATTATATAAATTATTATAATTAATTATTATTCTAAGTCTAGCTAAGATATACCCTTAAAATAGCGCCTTAGTACCCTATACTAGTCCTAATAGTATAAAATATCCTAGCCTCTCCTTTTATATTTACTACCTACTACTACTAGTAGTTACTATAACTTACTATAATAGTAAGTATACTATACTATAGGTAATAATATATACACGTAATCTAATATAAATATACTACTATAAATAATTAACCTTATAAGCCTATATATAATTAGTAAAAATCTAAGTAATAAAAAAGATAAAAGAAGTTTATATTAAAGTTTAGATTATTATAGAATAGGATAAAGTATATTACGTATATAGCTAGAAATAGTAAACTATAATAATTAGTAAAACTTAATTAGATAAATAAAGAATCTAGCTTATATTAGTTTATATAAGTATATATAATAGTAAAAGTAGTACCTAGTCTACTAGTTTATAATATTATAGTAGAGGCTATCTAACCTACTACTTAAGATACTTATTAAATAGCTAAGGTAGCTTATTAGCTAGATAGCCCTAATATACTCTTCTTTTATAACTAGAGGAATATATAATATTATTAGAAGAGCTTAACTAGAAGTATAGAAAGTAGACTAAGTAGGAGGGTAATTAAATTAATAAGTTATTTAAGGAGTTATAGTAAATCTTTTAGTAGTAGCTACTTATTTAGTTTTAAGTTTCTATTCTTATTTAAGTACTTTAGTAGTATAAGCTTTAGTAGTATTATTAGCTATCTAAAAGGTATAAATAAAGTATTAAAAAGTAAAAGGTAAGAATATACTATAAGATAGAATAATAGGGATAAAGAAGAGAAGTTTAAAAGGTATAAAAAATACCTTTTTATTCTATCTACCTTTACTAGTTTATACTATATAATAATTACTTATCTTATTTACTATTACTTACTATATCTAGTTATAAGGCTACTATTATTTATAAGTACTATACTAAGTACTAGGAGACTCTTACTCTAGCTAATTAGTATTATAACACTAATAATAATATAATATAAGTAGGAAATTATAGTCTAAGCTATATATTTCTAAAGGGAAGCTAATCTAAATAATTAAATTCTATTAGTAAATAAATAATAAGTATTATTTATCTAGGGGGTATATTAAGAATATAAATAATACTTAATAATATTAGGGTTTATAGAGCTCTAATTAGCCGCGATAAGGGGTACCTTAACCTAAGTACTAAACTAATTTAGAATAAGTATAGTATATAACTAGCCTTTTTAGTAATCTTTTCTTATATAGTAATCTAATTAATTCGCTTCCTAAATAAAGGGATATTCGAGCTTCTTTTCTCTACTATATAAAGTTACTTACTTATCCTAATATAAGAATAGGTATTAGTAACTAAAGCCTCTAGTATATAACCTCTCTATAAGCTAGAAAATCTATTCTTTTAAATTAAACTTTTTTTACTAGAACTAGGTATCTAGCTATCTAAAGGTACTAAAGAATACCTAGCTAATATTAGTAAGATTAAGAAGAAATTAGGCCTCTATTAGAATTCTAGAACTAGAAACTATAAAAAAAAAGAAAATAACTTTAAGACTAGTCTATAGATAGCTAGACTATAAGAGCTAGAGAAAGTATTTAAATTATATATAGCCTTTACTAATATTAATATAATTATTTTAGACTTAATTATTTTAGATAGAAAGTATCTAGAGACTTTAAACTACTAAGGCCTAAAGTTTACTACTACTTCTAATATATATATAGGCTATATTAAGGCTAATATAACTCTATTTACTATAAAGCTATAGCTTATAGTTTTATTCTAATATATATATAAAGTATAGGACTAGTAATAAAAGCTAGTCTAGTAAAATACTAATTTAAATAATAAAATTAATATTATAATAGACTTCTAGATATAGACTTAAAAGGAAAATAGTTATTTATAAACTAAGATTATAGAATTAAAAAAGACTACTAAGGCTAAAAATTAATTAATATAGATAATAATTAGTAACTTAAATAGTAATAATAGTTTTAAGTTACCCTACTAGTTTAGTACTTTCTCTACTAAGCTAGTGCCTACTATTAAATATAATACTAAACTAGTTACTCTAAAAATAGATAATTAGTAAGGTATAGACTATTTTACTATAGGTTAATATATTTTAAAAATAAATACCCCTAGTAAACTTTTCTATAAAGTACTAAACTTTTATTATATAAAGTACTAAGCTCGCTAGAATAAATATCTATCCCCTAAGGTTCTAGACCCTAATAAGTTTAATAGTAATAAAATTTAGTTTAAGCTATAGTTCTATTTACTAGAGGTTAAGATTAAGTCTAATATAGACTACTTTTAGTAAAATACTCCTAAAAAATATATTATAGCTATTACTAATTATATTAATATATAGCTAGAAGGCCGTGCCTTTAAAATTTTTAATATCTAGAAATAGTAGTAATTAACTATATCTTTTATAGGTTTATATAATTACTTCTAAGCTATATTTATACTACTAAACTAGGATATTAATACCTATACTAACCTCTAGAAAATAATACTTCTATCTAAAGGAGATATAAACTTATTTATTATATAGTATAATATATTTATAAACTAGGCTAGGTTTTATTTTAATAATTCTAAAGAGATACTCTATAAGAAGTTCTATATAAAGCTTATTAACTAGCTTACCTAGAATATTATTAACCCTATTATAAACTATAATAAATTTTATACTATTATCTATAAGCTATATAAAGCCTTTAAGTATAACTATTAGACTAACTATAATTAACTTACTCCCTCTACCCTATACTATTATAAGGAGTTTTTATTATAAATAATTACTTTAGCCCCTTATTATACTATAGGACTACCTAAAGATACTATAGTAGAATTAGCTCTAAAGTATTAATTTACTAACCCTAAATATAAATACTCTAGAGAATAGTATTATAAGAATTAGATATATTATAACTACCTTTCTAAGGACTATATCTATTATAATTACTCTATTAAACCCTATAATAGGTATACTATTACTACTATTATAAAGGTTTAAGAAGAGAATAAGGCTTACTTCTTTCTAGAATCTAGTAATAAATATACCTCTAATAAAAACTCTAAGTTAAACTTTAAATTAGAAAACTAAAGGTACTAGTTAACTCTAGACTAGTACCCCTAATAGGAGTAGTAGGTATAGAACTAATTAACCTATAGAAGCTAGCGTTCTACCCTAAGAAGTATTATACTAACCCTAAAGGTATTTAAATCCTTAATTTATTTAGGGGAATACCTTTTATACTTCCTATCAGGAGGGAAATAATAATAAAAAGATCGAGTTATTAAGTATAGATAAAAATATTAATAAAAAGGTACTTCCCCTAGCTAATAGCTTAAAAATAAGTATATTTTAAAAAAAGGTTATAAAAAAAAGGTAAAGATTAGAGTAGAATTTAAACTAGGGTTATTATATAGGGCTTAGCGATTAGAGGCTTAGCGCGTAGAGCGCTAATCGCTAGTGGGTTCTAATTTTCTTAATTAACTATAGTTATAACTTTCTTCTATTAAGGTTAAGGCTAGGTATTATAATATAATAATACTATAATACCTCTTCTCTCTATCTTCTTAAATATTATAATATATAATATAACTATAGATTCTAGCTCTTTACTATATAAAGGTATACTATTTCCCTAGATAATATAGATAGCTAATAAGTATAGGGATACCTATAGTGTTACTCTATATTACTATTAATTAGGATTACTAGGAGAATATAACTATAAAACCTTATCTAACTATCTACTAGGATACTAAAATACCTACTAAAGTTACTAAGTTTAAAGGCGAGACTATAAAGTAGCTACTATAAATCTAGAACTTTACTAATACCTATTATAAAGTAAAGTACTCTAACTATAGACCTAACTTAGAGGTAGTATAGTATAATACTATCTATAAGTTTATACTTATATAAGCTAGTAGGTAGTAGATCTTAATACTAGGAGAAGCTATTCTAGTATATTTACTAAGATAGGCTTAGATATATAATAATAGAATCTAAGCTACTTAATAATAGAGTTTTAAGCTCCTATTACTATTCTATAAGCTTATAAAGATAACCCTCTATACTTTAAAGAAAGGAAAAGATAAAGACTTTATAGATAAGTTACTAAAAGAGGAAAGTATTATATAGATATAAAAGGTACTTAAAGCTATTATAGTAGTATTAACTAATTTATACTAAGTAATATATCTAAGGCAGGTTATAAAGTATAGAGTAGGCAGTATTAGTATAGTTATAGTAGCTTAAGTAGATAAGAAAGAAATAGGGGTATACTAGTTTTATTATTAAATTAACTGCTATAATTACTTTAAGACCTAACTATAGATAGGTAGATAGTATCTCTTTAATTATAAATAGCTATAAAAAGTATTATAAAAACTAATAACTATTATTTATAAAGTGAAGACGCTACCTATACTTCCTATAATATTCTAAAATAATAGATATAAGGTTTATATATATAGCCTTATTAATTTTAATATATCTATATATAATCTTATTACCTTATAGCTAGAGAAAGTACTAAGGTACTAACTTAGTATTAAGTTAATATAGCTTAAATACCTAATCCCTTTTAAAAATTTTACTAATAAGAAGGCTACCTTAGTTAATTACTATTTTTAAATAGTACTTAATATTAATAGATACCCTATAACTATATAGTTTATCCTATATAAAATAGGAGACTATAACTTTATTATAGAATAAAAATTCTTTAAAGATACTAAGATACTAATTAATTATTATAACTAGTACTTAAGATAATTAGATAATATATTATTATAGGTTATTACTTTACTTATAGTACTATACTACCTACTTTTACTAGTTAATAAAAAATACTAGTTTAATACTAACTAATAGGATATTAACTTTAAGAAGGAGGATATTTAACTTTAATAAGTATAATTACTCTATAGGGAATACTTCCCTATAAAGGAGTTTAAGATTTCTATAGAGTCTAGAATATTATTTATCTCTCTAGTATAGGCTACCCCCTAGAACTATAGTAATTATTAACTACTTTTAGTAGAGCCTATTCTAAATAAGGACTTTATTATAGTATATTATATATCTTTAAATAAGGATAGTAATAAAGCTAAACTACTAGAGTTTAGAAATAAAAGTTAGTAATTAACTAAGCCTAGTATTAAGAATAATACCCTAGTATATAGATATAGTAATAAGTTACTATATAATAATAAATTATTACTAAGGGAATTAACTACCTCTACTAAGCCTAATTCTACTAGAGACCCTAGTAAATAAGCTACTAAGAAACTCTTATAAAAGCTAAGGATTAAACTAAAAAACTATCTAAAGAACTAAGTTATTACTACCTTCTACCCTATAGAGTAGCTTTAATATAAGGAAGATTTATATAAGATAAATAAAATACTATTTAATTTAAGGCTACTAACCCTAGAGGAACCCCCTAAGTATTAAATACTAATAAGGGAATAGTTCCTTAAGACTAGTATTAATATTTTAACTATCTCTATTATAGTATTTATAGTTAGTATATAAGATATAGAGATTAGTTCTATTAGTTAATATAAGTTATTTAAACTTATAGAAGCTAAGTATTATAAGAAGGAAGCTATAGCTAACTCTCTAGAAAAGTCTTAAAAATAGCTACTAGTAGAATTTAAAGCTAAGCTTCCCTACTATAGATAGGTAGGGATAGATATTTCTTACTTTAATAAATAAAAGGTAAATACCTTACCCCTATAATAGAAAGGTATTAATTATAATATTATCCTTATTAAAGATATTAGTATTTTAAAGACTTCCCTATTATATCCTATATCCCTTAATAAACTAGAATTACTATACCTATATATTTAGGATATAGTAAAGAAAGGGTTTATCTCCCTTAGTAATACTAGCTTTACCTCCCCTATCTTATATATAAAGAAGTCTAGAGGAGGGTAGTATCTTTATATTAATTATAGGAGGCTTAATAGTATTACTAAAAAGGATATTATTTTTATACTATTATTAGAGAAAACTCTTATATACCTATCTAGGGTATATATATTTACTAAACTAGACCTATAATAAGCCTTTTACTATATATAATTTATTAAATACGCCTTTAACCTTTTTATATTTTAAACTTAATATAATAACTTTAAGTATAATATTCTTCCTTTTAGTATAACTAATAGACTAGTATTATTCTAATACTTTATTAATATAATTCTAGCTAATATAATTAACTTAATTTATATAGTTTATATTAATAATATCCTTATCTACTCTAAGGACCCCCTAGAGTATAAGGCTTATATATTTAAAGTTATTAAATAGTTAAAAGAGTACTACCTCTATTATAATATTAAAAAAAGTAAATTTATTATTTAAGAAGTTAAATTTTTAGGCTTTATTATTACTACTAATAGAATCTATAAGAACCCTAAGAAGGAAACTATAGTATAGGACTAGAAAAAGCCTACTAGCCTCTATACCCTCTAATTTTTTTTAGGATTCTATAACTACTATTAGACCTACCTTAAAAACTATAGATATATTATTTAACCCCTTACTAAGCTAACTAAAAAAGGTATCTAGTATAAGTTTAAAAATAAGAAATATACTACTTTTTAAGCTATAAAGAATCTTTTCTACTTAGATAATCTTATTATATAGTATTTCCCCTACTATAAAATATAGATAGAGACTAATACTAGTAATAGTATTATTATAGGAGTTATCTTATAGATATAAGATAATAGAATCTAGAAACCTTTTAGTTTTTACTTATATAAAATAAAACTAGTAGAGATAAATTATAATATTTATAATAAAGAAATACTTACTATTATAGGTAGGTTATATATATAGTATATCTAGCTTATTAGTCTATAGTTAGAAGAGCTATTTACTATTATTATAAACTATTATATACTTAAATACTTCTTTATAAAGTAAGAATTTATACCCTACTAGACTTATTAGTTAGAAGTATTATCCTAGTATAACTATATAATTATATTTTACTCTAGATCTATAAATATTATAGCTAATATACTATTATAGAAATAGAAAGAACTAGTTATATAGAAGGTAAAAGCTAAGTTAGCTTATATAATATACTTCTTCCCCTAATAATAAAATATTACTAATAATAATACTAATAATAAGGACTATAAAATAGTAGTATTAGTTACTAATACTAAGCTAAACTAGTAGAGTAGAAAGGCTAAATTATAAGACTCTCCTATTATACTAGTAGACTATCTATTTAAAGTAAATTATACTAACCTAATTTTAGAACTATTTTAAGAGGCTATTTTTAAACTAAATAGTAAATATAATAGAATACCTTCTAGACTTCTTTTATACTAAGACTATCTAGTTATTTCTAAAACTAGTTAATTTTAAATAATCCTTATTAATATAGTTTACTCCTACTAGATAACTATATACCCTAGTACTAAAAAGATCTATAAATTTATCTAGGAATTATACTATTAAAGCTATATATATATAGATATTAAATAGTTTATATAAAATTATAAGATCTACTATTAGACTAAGCCCCTTTATAATAAGAAGCTAGGCCTACTCTAGCTACTATCTATTCTAGAGACTATATAGTAAAATATCTTTATAGATTTTAAAAGCTTTCTACTAGACTAAAAGGGCTTTAATAATATTATAGTTTATATATACTATTTAAGTAAATATACCTTTTTACTACTATACTATAAGATAATTACTATAGAATAGACTACCTTTTTTTACTACTAGTATATTTAGAGGATCTTTAGTATCCCTAAATCTATTATATTAGATTAAGGGCTATAGTTTACTTCTAATTTTACTAGTAAACTATAGTACCTTATAGGTATATAATAAAAACTTATATCTATAGGTTATATCTAAATAAATAGCTAAACTAAGATATATAATAAGTATATTAACTAGTATCTCTATCTATTTATTAATAAATTTTAGAATAACTAGTTAGATCTACTCCCTTTAATAGACTAGGTATAAGCCTTTTTATCTAATAAATTTACTAGTTTCTCTTTATATAAAATTAAGTTTAGTTATAAAGTTAAAGTCTTTTAGAACTAAAGAAATAGAGTTAGGTTACCTAAGAACTCCCCTAATAATATTAGCTCTAAGTAAGTCTATAAATTTATTACTACTTATCTTAAAGCTATTACTTAGGTCTATAACTAGGCCTATTAGAACCTTATTATAATATAAAACTTAATAGTAAAATAAGCTAATAAATACTACTAACTATCTAATTTTATTATTAGTAACTTTATTTATATTACTCTAAAAGGCTTTTTAATATTATATCCCTCTATTAAGCTTAATAAGTAAATATATAGTCTATACTATATTATAGAGATAAAAGGATTATCTTATAAACTTAAATTACTATTATATATAAAAGTTTACCTAGTATTTTATATAGACTATCTTTAGAAAGTGCCTAATAACCTACTTTCTAGATAATACTAACTATAGGAACTACTAACTAAAGTTAATAATACTCTTAAGTAGAAGGTATTACTTATTTATAATAGCTAACTAAGCTAGGGAAAACTCTAGTACTAAATAGTATAGTAAAGCTATAATTTAGATAATATATAGTATTTAATATTTAACTTTAGGAATATTCTAAAGCTAGTAGGTAACTTTTATAATACTAATCCTTAGGTAGCTAGGCCCCCTAAGTACCTAGATACTTAGAAGAAAGCTACCCTTAATAAAGTATTCTTAGATAGTAATTCTAAAAATAATACGCCTATTAAGGTAGGTAGTTAATAAAGGGTTACCTAAAAATAGGCTAGTTAGTATAGTAGTTTAATTTAGATAGCCTATCTAGTATTTATAAGGTATACTTACCTTATACTTCTTAGTACTATAAAGAATCGAGCTTTATATATTAAATACTTTAAGCCTTTAATTATAATAAGGAATTTAAGGTCTTAAACTAAATTTTAACTTTTCCTTATAGAATTAGAGAATCCTATATAATATATATATAATAGTGTATAGCTAACTACTTAGAAAAATTCTAAATAAAGATATTTTTATATAGGAAATTATAGAGCCCTATATAATTATACTAGAGTAGAATATTCTAATCTAGTCTATAACTATATAAGTTTAATAGAAAATTTTTTAAGGGTATAAAGAATATTTTTTTTATTTTTATTTTTTTTTCTCTAGACTAATTTATTCTTTTTTTTCTTTTTATAGATATAGGTATTCTTATAGTCCTTAGGGACTATTAAGATCCTAGATCGCGCTTAGAGGGGGGTAGTATAAGGGTTAATTTAACCTAAGGTTAAATCCCCTTATAGAATATTTATTTACCTTTAAGCTTAGGCCTTATTTAGTAGCCTATATATAGATTAGTTAGTAGATCTTAAATACCTAGTATATAGAGAGTCCCTCCCTAGGACCCTCTCTATCTTAGTATTTTAAGTTTAGTTTTAATTTATATAGTTTCTATTAAGAATATAAATAATACTTAATAATATTAGGATTTATAGAGCTCTAATTAGCCACGATAAGGGGTACCTTAACCTAAGTACTAAACTAATTTAGGATAAGTATAGTATATAACTAGCCTTTCTAGTAATCTTTTCTTATAGAGTAATCTAATTAATTCGCTCCCTAAATAAAGGGATATTTAAGCTCCTTTTCTCTACTATAATTATAAGCCTAGTACTTAGAATATAGAATAATTCTCCCTATATACTTTACTACTTAAATATACCCTCTTAGGTTCTCCTATTATACTAAAAGCCTTTTTTATTTAATAAAGCTATAAGCGATTTAACTATTCTAGTTACTTAGACCTAGTTTATTAATTAAATAAGCTAGTCTTATTAGTTTATAAGCTTATATTTCTAAGTAAACTCTAAAAGTATCTAGTCTAAAATTAATCTAGATAGTCTAATAGTCTCCTTAATTAAGGATAATTACCCTATTTAACTAGTAGTTCTAGAGAAACTATACTAACTAGTCACTTTAGATAACCTTAAAAATTATAAGTAGGAGCTTAAATTATATAAGAAGAATAAGGAAAACTATATTTTAAAGATTATAGAATATTATACTATAGTCTCTAACTAGTAAATATACTATTCTAAGCTATAAAATCTCTAGAACTAGGTTTATATTACTATCTCCTAAGATCTCCTTACTCTAGTAATAATTAATATAGTTAAAGATAATAAATCTACCTTATAATATCTACTTTATATACTAAAGAATAATCTAGTACCTACTAAAGGAGTAACTAAGAACCTTATTTAAGTATAGTATTATACTTATCTTAATAAAGTAAAGAGTAGATAGTAAAATCTAGAGACCTAG
>MU001509.1:835372-1029330 GCA_010093485.1 Karstenula rhodostoma CBS 690.94 | reverse complement strand
TTTTAGAGATTCTATAATTAATAAAACGCCTATTAACCTTTATAAAGAATAAGTACTAGCTCTAAATTATATAAATTTAGTAGAATAATAATATAATAATATTCCTATAGTAAGGAATATTATAATATAAGGAATAGGTAATTAAAAAAGAAATTATAATTAACCCTTTACTACCTTATATATATAAAACTAATAGTTTAGCAAAGTAAGCTAGAAAAGAACTAATTAAATAAATAGTAAAGATAAGGTCTAGCGTAAATCTACTAATAAAGCTATAACTAGAGATTATAGATATAGTAGTCTAGCTATATAATATAAGCCTAAGCGCGGTATATAGCTTCTAATTACTAAATAAAGTATTAGATAACTAGTTCTAATAGTACTTTTAGTACTATAAGCTAGTAATTATATAATATATAATAGTAGATCTCTATCTAGACTAAAGTAGGATTTATACCTATAGATACTAAGTATATCCTCTAATAAAGGATCGCGAAGCTAGGTATAATAAAAGAGGATTTAAAATAAATCTAAGAGCTTATATTAGATATTTAGTAGGCTATTAAGCTTCTAATATTTATAGAATATAGGTTCCTATACTTAATTAAGTAATTATAACTAGGAATATTATATTTAATAAGATAATCTTCTACTAGGGAGTATATAAAGTTAAGCTTTTAAAAGTAGAAACTTTAAGAATTATAGAAAGTATTTATAAGAATAAGGTTAATAATCTAGAAGATATATTTAATATAATTAATTTTACTTCTAGCTTAAATAAGCACGCGAGTACCGCGAGAATTAAGAATACTAAGTAACTACTTAGGGGTAAAGAATTAGAGTAGATAGATTCTAAGGATAGCTAGCTAAAAAATTAGGAAGTAATAATACTAACTACTATATAAGCTATAGATATAGCTAGTTAGTAGCTAGGAATTTATATAGGCTAAAATTTAAGTATAGGACTTATAACCCTAGATATAATACTATAGCTAGATATTATAAGGATTAATTAATATAATTATAAGGATACTAGAAGCTACTAGAATTAGAATTTAATTAGAAGAGCTAGCGAACTAGAGCCTTAGAATAATACTTTTCTAGAGTAGGAGCTTTAAAACTCTACTACTACCTCTTAATCTAGTATAACTAACTCTATACTACTAGATAAAGTAGAAAATCTACTAGTAAGCTAAAGATAATAATATATCTTCCTTATAGTAAGTAGAGTAAATAAATAACTTTAAGAAGAGGTACCTAAAATTAACTAACTAATAAGTAGGTATTTACTAGTTTAAAAGTTAAGATAATAAGATATAGATTATAATAATTAGTTAAAGAGTAGATTAAATTTTAGTATATATATATTAATAGTAAATCTATTTTTAAAAAATAGTTTTTAGATTAACTTTATATATATATTTATACTAGGAGTAGATAAAACCTAGAATAAGTATAAAGACTATAAAATACTAAATATAGTAGTTATAGTAGCTATACTTAAGAAACTAAAACTAGTAATATTACTAGCTTATCTATATAGAGATAAACTACTACTAGAATTAATACTTTAGAAATATCTACTTTCCTATCCTCTAGAAAAGCTATTTAAGTAGGCTATAATTAAAAAGATTACTACCCTATAGTAGAAAGGAACTTAGATAAAGCTACCCTAATTATAAATAATAGGATATCTACTTTTATTAAAATAAGTATTTATATATAAGCTTAATTAGAATAGTTATTTTAAAAACTATAAAGCTTATATTATAATTAGAGGGGACCTTTAACTAAAGAATACCCTATACTTAACCTATACTACTATACTTATAGTAAAGTTATTCTAAGTAGTAATAGTAATTACTATAAAGTTTAACCTTAAGATTAAATAATATAATATTATAAAAGTATTCCTAAATACTATAATTATAATAGATAACCCTATAACCTATAAACTTCTAAATAGGTTTAAGATACTAGAAATATATATAAGATTAAATTAAGCTCTTTATAGTTTAAGAGACTTACTATTTCTCTAGTATAAAGAGTTTTCCTACTTACTTAAAACTAAAGGACTTAAAGCTTTAAAGAAAGAGTCTTATTTATTCCTTTTTAGAGATTAGAAAATTCTAGTACTATTTTATATAGATAATATACTACTTCTATATTATAATAACTATAGAGAGTAAGCTTAAATACTATAGAATAAGGTTATAAATAAATATAAGATTAAAGATAAGGGACTAGTTAAGTAGTTTCTTAGAATATAAGTAATTAGAGACTAAGATAATTAGATAATTATACTTATATATAATATATATATTAATAAGATTATAAAAAGATTTAAGTTTTACTATATTAAAGCTATTTTTTTTCCTTACTAACCTAAGTAGAAAGTATAAAATAGTAGTTAATTAAGTAATTCTATACCTCTATAGGACGTACTAGAAAGTAATTTAATTTAGTAAATATAATAGTTTAGACCTACTTATCTATAGAGATATATCTTTTATAGATAATCTACTAATAAAATAATTATTCTATAGGTATATTATTTTACTATTTAGTAGTACTATTCTATAGAAGATAGCTTACTAAAGTATAATTATAACTTTAACTATAAAAATAGAGCTTCTCGCTCTAGAGTATATTAGTAAAGAAATAATAGTTTTAAAATACTTCTTTACTAAACTTATACTAGACTTAGAATTACTCTAGTAAATCTACTATAATAATTAGTAGATAATTAGACTAGTAATTAGAAAAAATAAAAGGATTACTATATATCTTTAATATATTAATATTTAGAATATATAGCTATAATAAAAGTATATAAAGGGATTATTTAAGGTTTTATATTTTAAAATAAGTAAAATACCTATAGATAGTTTAATAAAAGTACTATTAAAGTAGTAGTTTACTAGATTTATAAAGCTACTTAATTTTTAAGATATAAGTTTTATAATTATAGATATAGAAAATATAAAGTAAATAGAAATTTATTAGATTTAATTATAAAAAGTACTTTTTAACTAGAGAATAAAAGAAAAATAAAGAAAAAATAAAAGAAATCTATCCTACTTAAATATATTAAGTATTTAATTAAAGAGCTTATAAAGCTAAATATACTACTATACTTCTAATATATTAGAGTACTTAGTATACCTATATTTAAAGCTACCCTAACTATAAATAAAAGATTCCTTAGTTTTAAAAAACTTACTATAACTATATAGATATTCTTTAGAATAATTAAAATTAGGTTACTACTAATCTATATTATAATAACTAATACTTAGGCCTACCTTATAGAGCTACTATAAAGTATAGTACTTATAAAAAGTAGGTATATTATACTTAAAAGTATATATAGCTTCCTATAAGCCTACCTTTTAGTTATCTATAAAGTAGACCTACTAAAAAATAGGTAAAGTAGGGATAAGAATAGTAGAAGTAAGGATAAAAGTAAAAAAAGTAGGGATAGAAGTAAAGATAAGAGTAGGTAGAAATAGAATAAAAGTAGGTAGAGTAGAGATAAAAGTAGAAAGAATAAAAAAAAAGCTAGTTATTAAGTAGAGATTCTATAAAGATATAAAAAGGGTCTTTTAACTCTTATTCTAATCCTTTAGTATAGTTTAAATATACTACTATAAATAATTAACCTTATAAGCCTATATATAATTAGTAAAAATCTAAGTAATAAGGAAAATAAGAGAAGTTTATACTAGAGTTTAAATTATTATAGAATAGGATAAAGTATATTATATATATAATTAGAAATAGTAGACTATAATAATTAGTAAAACTTAATTAGATAAGTAGAGAATTTAGCTTATATTAGTTTATATAAATATATATAATAGTAAAAGTAATATCCTATCTACTAGTTTATAATATTATAGTAGAGGCTATCTAACCTACTACTTAAAATACTTATTAAGTAGCTAAGGTAGCTTATTAGCTAAATAGCTCTAATATACTCTTCTTTTATAATTAGGGAAGTATATAATACTATTAGAGGAGCTTAACTAAGAATATAGGAAGTAGACTAAGTAGAAGGATAACTAAATTAATAAGTTATTTAAGAAGTTATAGTAAATCTTTTAGTAGTAACTATTTATTTAGCTTTAAGTCTCTATTCTTATTTAAGCGCTTTAGTAGTATAAGCTTTAGTAGTATTATTAGCTATCTAAAAAATATAAGTAAAGTATTAAAAAGTAAAAGGTAAGAATATATTATAAAATAGGATAATAGGGATAAAGAAGAGAAGCTTAAAAGGTATAAAAGATATCTTTTTATTCTACCTATTACTACTAGTTTACGCTATATAATAATTACTTATTTTATTTACTATTACTTACTATATCTAGTTATAAGGCTACTACTATTTATAAGTACTATATTAAGTATTAGGAGACTCTTACTCTAGCTAATTAGTATCACGATACTAATAATAGTATAATATAAGTAGGAAATTATAGTCTAAGCTATATATTTCTAAAGGGAAGCTAATCTAAATAATTAAATTCTATTAGTAGATAAATAATAAGTACTATTTACCTAGGGGGTATATTAAGAATATAAATAATACTTAGTAATATTAGGATTTATAGAGCTCTAATTAGCTATAATAAGGGGTACCTTAACCTAAGTACTAAATTAATTTAGGATAAGTATAGTATATAACTAGTCTTTCTAGTAATCTTTTCTTATAGAGTAATCTAATTAATTTACTTCCTAAATAAAGGGATATTCGAGCTCCTTTTCTCTACTATAGTTTCTTCTATCTATCTAATTCTAAAAATATTTATTCTATTTAGCTATATTCTAGTTTTATACTTAAAGTATATAGAAGTAAAGTCTTTACTATAACTAATAATATATAGTATAAAAAAAGTAAACTATAGAGACTTAATTTAAAAGTATAGATTAGATATCTTATAGAATAATAATTAATAAATATCTAGTATATATAGATTCTATTATTATTAAAAGTAATTAGTATCTATAATATTATATTTAATAAAGATATAGTATTTAATAGAATATAGGAAAAACTTATAGATAACCTTATATATAGTATTCTAAAAGAGATTATATTATAGATTAGAACTATAGAGAGACTACCTACTTTAATAACTAAACTAGAGATAACTTTATTCTATAAAGATAAGTTAATTATAATAAGTTATAATAATTTATAATAATAATAAAAGATATTAGAAGAGTTACTAAAAAGGAAGTATAATAGTACCTATCTATTACTACTAATAATACTATTACTAGTTATATTACTAGTATAATTTATAATATAAAATATACTATTACTAAAAGTATAAATAGTAGATAACTATATATAATAGCTAATAATAATTAGTATAAAGATTATACTCTAGATAGTTATATTTATAGTAAGTATTCTAGTAAGTTATAAAAGTATATATAAAGGCTATAACCTTAATAAAATATAAGTAAAATAAATACTTATAAAAGGATTAAAGTCTTATTAAAGCTAGTTATTACTACTACTAATAATCTAAACTAGACTTAAGGATTACCTAATAGGAGAATTATTTTAAGAAGCTAAATATAAATACCTTATTAGCTATTAATAAATAAACTTATAGATAGAAGTACTATAGAGACTAATTAAATAAGTAGGTTATTAAATCCTTAACTATATATAGGTATATACCTATAAACTTAATAAATACTATTAATTTCTAAAGTATAAAGCTTAACTAGTTATATAAAAAGACTAGTAGAAGGATATTATTTTATAAGATATCTATATAATAACCTTAGCTAATTAATTATTTTATATACTTATAGTAATAGCTACTAGGTATAACCTTAAACTAAAATAATATAATATAACTAATATATTTATATATATAATACTTAATTAAAAAGTCTATATAAGGATACCTATAGAATACTAAAAAAGAAATATAACTTTTAAACTATAAAAGGCCCTTTATAGATTCTAAATCTTACCTAAGCTATAATAGAAAAAATTTACTATAATACTTAAAGATATAGGTTTTACTATAATTCTATATAAACTATATTATATAATTAAAAATAGTATTATTATTTTCTTTTATATAGATAATATTATTATTACTTATTACTAAATAAAGGAGGTAGTAGTAACTAAAGTAGTAAAACTACTTAAATAAAAATATATTATAACTAGAGGAGATAATCTATAATAGTTCCTTAGTATAGAGGTTATTTAAAAATAAGACTAGTAATTTATATAATTATTATAGACCTTATATATTAAAAAGATCTAATAACTAGTAGATAAAACTAATTACTATTATAATATACCTATAGCTAGTATAGAGTTTAAACTTTAAAAAGGTCTAGTTTTACTATTAGAGATTAATAAGTATTAATAAAAGATTAAATTACTACTATTTATAATAGTTATAATATAACTAGATATCGCTTTTACTATATTATAGCTAGTCTAGTTTCTATTAAATCTAGACTAAGTATATTAAAATACTACTAATAAAGTATTATTATATCTCTTAGCTACTAAATATAAGGGTTTATAGTTTAGAGGTAAATTATATTTCTAGATTACTAGTAACGCCTTATTTACTAATAATATAATTAATAGGAAAAGCTTATAGGGCTATATAATTAAGTTATTTAATAGTCTAATTTAGCCTGTGTATAGACGCTAGGCAAGCCTTAGCCACTTTTTTAGTCCCCCTTTATTCGTGTATTGGCAAAGCACAACGCACCTTTTTATCCCCCCTACTTTATTAAGTTACCCTACCTTATAGTAAATCTCTACAATATAATAGCCTAATAGTATAGAGGGTAAATAAATAAAATACTATTACTACCTCTATAATAGAGATAGAACTACTCGCCCTATTATAGGTAGCTAAGGAAACTATCTATATTTTAAAATTATTAAGGGAGTTTAGAATTATATTACTTAGCTCTATAATTATAATATAATATAATAATTAATAGATAATTTACTTAATAACTTAGAAAGTATTAAAACTCTAGACTAAGCTCTAATATATTAATATCTATAATTACTAGCTATAATAAAAAGTCTTTATAGAAATAATTATTATTAAGTATATTAAGTTAGCTAAAATAATTACTAATAGACTTATAAAGATACTATTAGTAAATAAATAACTAGACTTTCTTAACTAGCTTAGATTAGTTAATATAGAAAATTAAGAGGTAATAAGTACTATACTATTTAAAGAAATCTAAAACTATCTTTACTAAGTATTCTAAGTTATTACTTATAATCTAGCTTAAGTAATTTAGAGATACTAAGCTAAGGGGGTATATTAGATTATATATATATATTATTACCTATAATATAGTATATTTACTATTATAGTAAATTATAGTAACTACTAGTAGTAATAGGTAGTAAGTATAAAAGAAGAGGCTAGGATATTTTATACTATTAGAACTAGTATAGGGTATTAAGGCGCTATTTAAGGGCGTATCTTAGCTAGACTTAAAATAATAATTAATTATAAAAATTTATATAAATATATAATATATAACTAACCTATTTATATCTATAGTTTATAGTAATCTATTATTATTTATAGTAGATCTAATACCTCTAGTCTTTACTAACCTTATAGCTATTTACTATAACTATTACTTCCTTATATTAATAATAATTTTTATAAGTATTAGAGGTATTTATTATATCTTTAAGCCCTACCTTCTCTAGCTTCTATTAATAGTATTTACTATTAAATATAATTATTTTAATTTACTTTACTATAGAGAGCTATTCTTATTTATTAACCTTTATATTATTAGTATTAGTTTTCTAAAGGGGGTTTATAGACTTACTATTAAATATAGTTATTTTAATTTATTTTATTATAAAAAGCTATTCTTATTTATTAACCTCTATATTATTAATATTAGGTTTTTAAAAATAATATATAGACTTATATTAGTAGTTTTATAAAGTAGGCTAATTTTAATTACTAATAGTACTAGTATTATATTTCTAGCCCTAATTATATTTTTAGCCCTAGCTTTTCCCTTTCTATTATCTTTATAGCTTAGGTATACTAGCCCTTTAGTACTCTTCTCTAGAAACCCCTAGATACTTTTCTAGATACCCCCTTTACCTATATAGTAGTACTCCCCTTACTTATATATTAGGTACTCTAGTATAGATAAATATCTAATAATATAATATATATTATTAATTTTACTTTTAAAGAGTAGTCTCTAACTATATAACTACTAAAATAATAAATAAACTAGAGAAAGGATTTTTAATAACTTAAGCCTAAGTAGTCTAGTTTAGAGACTATAATTAAAGATAATAATATTTAAATATCTTTTAAATACTTTTTTTACCCTTTCTATTCTTTCCTTTACTAGTTAAACTATAGCTTATACTATATATAGACTAATTATAGCTAGTTTATACTAGCTAATTTTATAATAGAGATAAGTAGGCTAAGAATAAAAAAGGTAGTTTATCTATATTATTAGTACTAGTAATATTACTAGCCTTATAGATACCCCTCTAAACTTTTATTCTAAAATTCCTCTAACTATTTATACTTTTTTTTTTTTTTATTTTTTCTTTTTTTTCTATTCTTTTTTATTTATCTCTACTATAGAGAAGCTAGCCTATACTAGTTAATTCTATAGTAAAGATAAGTAGATTAATAGTAGAGAAGGTAGACTACTCTATATTACTAGTTCTAGTAGTATTACTAGTTTTATAGGTATTTTTTTTATTTATATATTAAGTACTTTAGTATAGATTAATATTTAATAATATAATATATACTATTAATTTTATTTTTAAAGAGTAGTCTCTAACTATATAATTCTTAGAAGTAAGAAATTATTTCCTATAATACTAGACTACTAGCCTCTATTTTTACCTTTTTTATTTTTTTTATTTTATTCCTTTTTTTTATTTAGATAGACTATAGATATCTATATATAAACTAATTATAGCTAATTTATATTAGTTAATTCTATAGTAATCTATATAGTATTACTAGCCCTTTAGATACTTTTCTAACTATTTATATACTCCTTTTTCTCTATTCTCTCTATTCTTACTAATATAAACTAGCTATAGTTATACTATATATAGATTAATTATAGCTAGTCTATACTAGTTAATTATATAATAATCTATATAGTTCCCTAGTAACTATAAATTATAGCTAAACTATTAGACTAAATAATTTCCCTTATATATATAGCTAGCTTTAACTACTAATAATACTAGTAATATATTTTTAGTACTAGTTACTAAATATATTTTTTTAATATAGTTACTATAATAATATATAAATAGTAGTCTAATAAATAAATAAGTCTATACTTAAGTATATACTAAATAGCTACTTTTTTTCTTCTTAATATATATAATTATACTATTTAATTCTAAGTATTTTAATTCTATTTAGAATACTTATAAGTAGTCCTATTCTAAAATAGTTAATACTTAATATTATTTTAGTCTCTATACCTATTATAATATTTAAGGGAGGGGAGTAATACTCTCTCTCTTAAAAAGAGGTAGTAAGGATCTATTACTATTTACTTTTACCCTTATTACTATTATTTTATTTACTATAGAGGGTATTATTATAGATAACTTAACTATTATTACTATAAGCCTAATTTTCTATACTATAAATAGAGTAATATACTAAATAGTTATAGTTTTATACTTATACCTATACTTATATTATTATAAGCCTAATCCTCTATACTATAGATAAAGTAATATATTAAGTAAATATAATTCTATATTTATATCTATACTTATATTACTATAAGTCTAACTCTTTATATTATAAATAAAGTAATATACTAAATAGTTATAGTTTTATATCTATACCTTTATTATTAGTACTATTATTAATATTATCTTTATTCTTACTTAATTTAGTATAGGTATTAGTACCTATACTAGTATTCTTACTACTATAAAGTCCCTTTTTAGGGCCTATAAATACTAAGATATTAGTATATATAGTATTACTAGTTAAAATACTAAAAAAGAGGGAATACTTTTTATTAGATAAAACTAAGTAGGCTATAAAAAAGCTCTATTATATAGTAGATAAGAAAATCTAGTAAAAAAAGGTTTAAATAAAGGGATATAGGTCTAAATAGAAAAGAAGTTAAAGCTATTAATTTAATATATATTTATATATAATCTAAGGTTAAGAATATATATATAATATTCTATATTAAAGTAAAATAGTAGTAAAACTATTATTATAGCTAGGGCTAGTAATATAGTACTAGTATTATAAGTAACTAGAACTAGATATAAAGCTATATATTTCTACTAATAATATATCTTTTCTATACCTCCCCCTAGAAATCTATAATAAAATCTAGAAATATATAATTATTACTATTAGCTATTAGAGTTAGTAATATAGCGCCTTTATTATTAATTACTAGGGCTAGAAATATACTACTAGTATTACTAGTAATTAGGGCTAGAAATAAAGCTTTATACCTCTACTAATAATATATTTATTAGGCTATAATATACCTCTTCTATACTTCCCCTTAAATATCTATAATAATATCTAGAGATATTAGAGTTTTTATTCCTATATAGCTCTTATATAGTATATAATATATTAGTATAAAAGAATATTTTATTAAATATTCTAAAACTATCTCCTACTTATACTAGATTAGTTATTAGATATATTTTAAGAAAAGTTTATATCTAGAGAATTAGTACTATTAAGAAGGAACCTTAGTATTACTATTTTATTAGTAAGTATATAAGATAAAAGGTATTAGAATTAAAAAAAAAAAATAATTATACTATAGTAAAACTAAAAAAAATAGTCTAATATACTTATATCTATAAGGAATTCTATAACTATTAAATAATCTCTTTATAAATAACCTTTTAATAAAACTAACTTATCTATATAGTAATAAAAAAATAAAGTATCTTTAGATAAGCTCTATTCTTTATTAGTTTTAGTAAATTAATAATAGTATTATCTCTATATAAACTTATAGTATACTCTATATATTTAATTATATAGGAATATTAACTTAGAAGTTATAACCCCTTTCTAGTACTAGAAATATAGTAGTAGATTTATTAATATATCTCTTTTATTAATATTTCTCTCCCTATTACTATTAAAAGTATAATAGTAGATCTATTAATATATTTCTTTTTTATTAATTTTTTCTTTTCCCTCTTTATTATTACTATTACTAGAAATATAATAGTAGATCTATTAATATATATTTCTTTTACTAGTATTCCTTTCTCTACTACTACTATTATCTATCCCTACTAGTATAATCTATAAGAGTATATTAATAAAAATAATATATATATATTTAAATAACTATATTTAGCTAGAAGTAGTATAATAAGCTCTATTACTAAAATATAAAATAAATATAATCTAATAAATAAAAATTTAGACTTTACTATATAAATATATAATACTATACTAGTTAAGTTTAATTAGTATTTATTAGCTATTAGATATATTTTCTATATTTTAAATAAATTTATATTTTATTTTAAATAGTTAACTATAATACTATAGCTCCCTTTTTTCTTTTTCTTTCTTTTTTTTTTCTACTACTACTATTACTATTATTACTAAAAGTATAGTAGTAAATCTACTAATATATCTCTCTCTTATTAATTCCCCTTTCCTCTTTACTACTACTACTACCTAGAGACTAATAAGTCCTTAAAGATAATTATTTATCTACCTTAAAGTTTTTATATATTTAGTAGTATAGAGTATAAATTTATAATAAAAGAACTATATAATTTTTTACCTATTATTACTATTAGAAATATAATAATAGATCTACTAATATATTTTTTTTTTATTAATTTCTCTTCCCCTCTTACTACTACTACTACCTAAAAACTAATAAGTCCTTAAGAGTAACTACTTATCTATTCTAAAACCTTTATATATTTAATAATATAGAGTATAGATTTATAAAAAAGAAACTATATAGAGACTACTACTATTACTATTTATCCTTACTAGTATAATTTATAAGAGTATATTAATAAGAATATATATTTAAATAACTATTTCTATATTTTAAGTAAATTTATATTTTATTTTAAATAGTTAATTATAATACTATAGTTTCTTCTCTCCCCTCTTTATTACTATTACTACTACTAAAAGTATAGTAATAAATTTACTAATATATTTCTTTTTTACTAACTTTTTCTCTCTTTTTCTCCTTTACTATTACTACTATTTAGAGACTAATATATTTTTAGAAGTAATTATTTATTTACTTTAAAGCCTTTATATATCTATAAGCTCTTATACTAATAGTAACTATTAGTATAAAACTAGATAATAAGCTCTTATACTAGTAGTAACTATTAATATAAAACTAAATAATAAACTTTTATATTAATAGTAACTATTAGTATAAAATTAAATAATAAGTTCTTATATTAGTAGTAAATAGTATATATATATAGTAGTATTTAAATATATATTCTTAAAGAAAATAATAAATTTCTATTTCCTATATATATATTACTACTATACTAATAGTTATTATTAGTATAAAAAAAGGCTATAATATAGAAATATAAAATTATATATATTTTATTATATAAAATATCCCTTCTAAGGATATTCTATACTTAAAGAGGGAAATTTTTCCCTATTTATAAGATTTATTATCTATTTTAACTAAAGTTTCCCTATATAAGGATATAATATACCTATATAGGGATATAATATATCTATCTAGGTAAATGTATCCCTATTATAGGGAAACTCTAGCCGTAGTGTGAACGGGTTAGGTCACGAGGTAGCGTACAGTATTGGAGCCATGCAGTCCAGACAGACGCCATGACGGCCATGTTGGCCATCGAAATCTGTAGAAACGGTCAGTGCGAACCATGAAATTGAACGGTATACCGACCATGGTTGGCTGGCTACACGGACGGTTGAGGGAGATGCTCGAGACCAGGAATGTCTGGAAGGAGCATGCATGTAGAACCTCTCGGTTCCGGTCACGAAAACGTAGGACTGAGAACTTTTCGGGCGAGAAGGTCGTGTTATTTAGGTTTGACCAAATCGTGAGCTCATGGTGAGAAGTGAGATGTGAGATGTGGATTGTGTGTGGATCTCATCGTTAACAGAAGAGACCGGAGATACTCTAATAAAAAAGTCTACTGCTGAGATTGTACTGTACTTGTTCGTACGTTGAATAAATACAAAAGATAGGCGAACTTTATTCACAGCGATGTCTGTTTCGCAGTGTCATTTTCCTACGACAAAACCTCGATTTTGAGAAAAGATAAAATCTTCCACAGCACGCAACCACTTCAATTCCCCACAAACTTCGTAAAATAAGTCTTATGATGTAGATTAAACTGGTGATGGTCTATTTCGTCGTGTAAAATTGTTGTAAGCCATCTAATCGCGCCTTTCGACGCGATGGGAAGCAACGCTGTGAGAGGCGCAAGGAACAACCAGCCACGAACCAGTCTCTGTTGAGCGAAGTCATCAACAAATTATCTTCCTACAGTAGTAATAGCTTGAACACGAGTTTGATGAATTTGAGCATTTGACCAGTCCAGATCGCGAGGTCCCCGATTCCAATGTTCATGCAGCGCGACCAACAACCTCCATCGGCCCTTTCTGTCCCTTCCTCAGTTCTCGCCGAAACACCGCACCATCGCGCTCTACTGTGTATGCTACGCCCGTCCTGTGCACACCACACAGCATCGAACTTTCGCTCTTAGAACCTCGGCGAACAATGACCTACCCTGCCCCAGCCTAGACCAAATTCCACGATTGATGATGCAAGTCAAGCCGCCCGCCGCCTTGGCAAGGGTCCACACCATGCGTTCGCGCCAGGAACCGCAAACATTGTGGGGTGAAACAAGTCTTGTCCTACACATATTTTCGGATGCAGCGTGCCGCTTTGCGCGTGGTGACTGTGACGTAGGTCGAGGACGGGGAATAAAATGGAGGGCTGGGTACAGGGTACGGCAGTGCGTAGCGGTCGTTCTGTACGTTTGAACGACTCTGAGAAGATATTATTGTGTTGAAGATATAACATCATTGTACCTCTAAGAAGCACCAAAGAAACCTAAACCATGCGCTTTACAACCCTCCTCACCACCGCGAGCACCGCATCAGCGCTCTACCTCCCCCGCGCAGAACCCTCCTCGCAAAAAACCCTCGTCCAAGACGCGCTGTACGACGGGTCCGTCCTCCCCTCCCCTTCCCTCCCACATACCTACCGTTCTAACCACACCCCCAGTCACTGCTTCTACCCCCGCCCAACCCCCAACTTCAACCTGACCTCCTACCTCGGCACCTGGTACCAAGTCGCAGGTACGCCCTTCGGACCCACCGCCGGCGCCCGCTGCGTGACCGCCGAGTACGCCCTCAATGCCAACGGAACCGTGCGTGTCGTCAACACCGCTGCCGTAGGCCCGCAGGAAATCCGCATCGAGGGGACGGCGACGCCCGTGGATACCGCGTACGTGGGCGCGGGCGCGTTCAAGGTCGAGTTTCCGTCGACGCCGGCGGGAGGCTGTCCGGGGCCGAACTATATCGTGCAAGGTGCGTTGTGTTGCGTTGCCTTGCTGGTGGAACTGGAAGGAAATCATGCTAACGTGGATGCAATAGAATTCTGCACCGACCACGCGCTTGTGCAGACGCAGAACTGGACGACGCTGTATGTGCTGAGTCGGGAGCGGGAGCCAGCGCCAGCGCTGGTGGATGTGAGTTTCCCTTCCTGTGCATTGCTTCTTGCGTGATAGGCGGAGGTGCTGATCTTTGTAGGCTTGGATCGACCGCGCGGTTGCGCTGGGGTCGGATCGGACGCGGATAGGGAAGTTCAATCAGACGGGGTGTTAAGAGGTGGATGGAAGTATACGACTGAGTTGGTGTACATTGTAACGGCGTGATACGTAATGATAATGTGAACATGAAAAAGCTGTCTCGGTGCAAGTGACAAGGATCAACTGGGTGTATAGTTCAGCAATTCCACACGCTATGATGCTATGCTGTCCTGGCACTGGACGCTCCTGTAGCGAAGATTCAATGCAGTACTCCCCAATATGCCAGCCAACTCCACGCGATGCAAAAATAAGCCCAAATCACGATGATGCCGACTGGGCCTTTAACTCCTCCAGCTTCTCCACCTGTCGCTTGAGCATGACCGTAGCACCTCGACTGATTCGCCGTAGGCCGTCGCGCTCCTCGTCGTTGTCCTGTGCACTTCGTTCGAGCACCGCTTTTGACGCCTCGATGGCTTTGTCGAGCAGGCGCGGCGCGCCTTCGTTCTCGTTCCGGTACAGGTATCTCAGCTCCTCATCGAAAGGCGCAACATCCTTGGTAAGGGCATGCACGATGAACGCCCTCGTCCGGAAATACGAGCGTTCGGTGTATAGTGCGCTGCTGGGCTTCGTTTCTTGTGCCTGACGATGGACGTCGTACCCCGCCTCATTATAGTAGGGGTCCTTGACCAGCACCAAGCCCATGATACTCACAAGGACCTGGAGTAGTGTGCTCTTTCCCGGGGTCCAGCTCTCGTTGCGCTCGTCTGCGTGCCACGTGCCCAACAAACTCAGACAGATCTTACCGTCTTCGTACAGGTTGGGGTTTACGGGGCCGTTGCCGTTGGTCCAGCTGTGGAAGAAGGCTTCGGGTGCGAATTGTGGATACTCGGATGAGAGATAGAAGTCGATGACGAAGGGAGCATATTCGTAGGGGGTGTCTTCAGGACCGATCATCAGGACGCGGAGCAGATCCATGCGTGACTCCCATGTGCGGACGAAGATGTTTGGCGGAAGCGAGGTGCGGAGGATTTTGTGTTCTTTGGCGATGCGGCGCATGGAAGATGATGATGAGGCTGGGCTCTTTGTGAGGTAGTGATGATCGGTTGGCGGCGGGGTATCTAAAATCAAGAAAGGCTCGGGGCCGGTGGATGATATTACTTCTGGCGGTGGATGTGCTGCTGTATTTGAATCCTCAACAGCTGGTGCAAGCCCAATATTCTGCGCTTGTGGGGGATGGGATGCTTTATCGGCATCGGATTGTGCATCAGGAGTCGTGTTTGAAGTTGCAACATCGTCGGAGCGAACCAGATCGGGCATGGAAATGTCGCCGTCGGAATCCTCCTCATCTTCTGTCGACCAATCTTCTTCGTTGCCCTCGATAGGCTCGCCATCCATGCCCTCATACTCGATCCACATCTCATTGAAGGACGCGGAATCAAAGTCCGAGACACTCTCTTCCTCATCTGAGTCTTCTTCGTCATCGTCTTCTGAGCCTTCCATGCCGAGGTTGTCCATGTCGCTGCTGTATGCCAGTGTGACCCTCTCGGACGGTACACGAACGTCGAGAATCGGTTCAGCAGCACCTAGCCTGACTGTGATTTTGCCGTCCAACCCTAGGTCTATAACCTCTCCGAACCACGAAGGTCCTTGCAGGTCGCTGGGCAGCACTTGAGGATTGATAGAGTCAGGGTGAACGAGCACGAAGTCCCCGCGTCGGCGGGTTAAACTCGGAGTTGAGCGAATATCATACAGACTAACATCTTCTGTAGCTTCGCACAGCTTCCCGGTCTCAGAGGGAGGTATTATGTCGTCGTCGAGAAATTGGATTGTGGGATTCTCGAACCATCTGACTGTGGCTATCCGGTCGTGTGACTTCACAGCCTGTACGATACCAACTTTCGCCGGCCTGGAAGTCCAGGGTACATCAGGGCCCGGGCCTTCAGCTTCTTCCTTGGTACATATGACTTCTCCTGGCCAGACCTCGTCGTCGTCTTCCACATTGGGGTCAGGTATCAACGAGGGGCTAAGATCTTCGGTCACGGTAAGATCCTGCCATTGCACTGTGACCTTTGTATGTGTTTGCATTACATGGAACACATTCATGTCGTAGCCCAAGGTTTCTGTGCGCATCTGCCGCGTTACTTTGCCCTGTGGGTAGCCATTCGGCAGAGTCACCGAGCCATCGTATTTGACAGCCGCGCCTGCGATGTCCTTGAAGCGCACACGGTCCCCGACGGCAACCTCTGCGACCTGGTAAGATCGGTCGGTACCGTTTGCAGCGAAAGGGAGCGAAATATCGGCTGAGCGTGCTGCATCATAAATGCGGAAACTGGGATCCTCCATTTCGTCAGTAAAGAGACGAGCAGGGGGCTCCTCGTGCTCTTCCAAGGCGCTGGGGCCAATTCTTCTCGTCAGCCACCGCACATCAATCCAGATGGTCCGCGTCTCAACGACTGTTCCCTGGGGGCGTACGTTGGGGTCAAAGGCACCATATCTCCAGCGACCTCTCCGCAAGTTGCCTTTTTTCGTCTTGACGGTGTCCCCGACGCTTAGGCGCTCAATCATGAGATCTTCGTATTCCAGATCTTCCGGGTCTTCCACGACGACCACGGAGTTGTTTGACAGCTTGATGGCCACCTCGTCAAAGACCTGGTCTATGCGCCCGACCCAGTCACGGTAGACTACCAGGGCGCCTTCGACGTATTCGTGCACGTTGATGAGCTCTTCTGCGGGCACAACGCGTATCGAGTGGTCCTCACTGAGGGCCTGGTGGAGGTTGGCGGGGCTGAACATGGTCGCGGGGAAGAGAGTGCACACGGCTTTGGTCCCGATGACGGTGCCGCTCATGGGATCTTTGAAGGTGCGCTTGACGACATCGCCGACGTACAAGGCCCTGTCGAGCAGCTCCAGCCGTGCCTCGGGGATCAGTTCCGTCTTGTATTTGGTCTGCCAGGACACGAGCACGGTGCCTTTTGGGGGGATGCCGCCCCACATGAACTTTTCGAAGTCGTCGGTCGAGACATCCTCGTGGCGCTCGATGTCCTCGCCATAGTCGCGCTGGGGCCGCGGCGAGTGGCTGTCGACATCGCCAAAGCAGCGGTCAACCACGCCGACGCTGAGCTTGTCGCCCTTCAAGCCCACCGTGTCTTCGACGCAGAAGACGACTTCGGTCGGGCGGCTGCCCATGTGGGCTTGCGGAGTTGGTGTCCCGGTGGCAGGCGGCGCGAGGTCGGCCTCGGCGGAGAGAAAGGCAACGTTTGCTGCAGGCGACGGTGAGGGCGCAGAGTCGGCGGGCGTGGCGGGGCTGTCGGAGAGGAAGCGGTCGGCGAAGAGGTTGGCGAGAAAGCGTTCCACGGCGGTGCGGCACTCGGCGGGTGCGTCTGGGTCTGGATCGTCTTTGTGCGGATGAGTGTCGTTGGCCATGTATCCGGAGTCGCAGATTGTGTACCTGGTGCGACTTTGGCGGCGCGGGCGGTGACATGCAGAGAATAGCCCGCTTTCGCCATTCATCGGCCACGCACGGTCCTGGTCTGGCTGGACACTCCGCTGGTTCCCACACGCTGGGCAGCTTACTGTGGACATGCCCAGGGCTCACGGCACAATCACCATGGCCGACCCGCTGTATGAGCTCTTGATTCCCTACTTCGACGCGCAGGACGCCCGCGCACGACCCCCGCCAAACGATGCCACGACCAATGCTTACCTGTCGCGCCTGACCACGCTCCCGCTCGCCGCCCTCACCTCGTCCGAGCCGCAGTCGCTCGCCCAGAGCACCCAATCCGTCCTGCGCGCCCTCCAGGCTCTCTCCAAACGCTCATACAGACCGATAATATCATCCACCGACCACCTCGCCCACCTGCGCCATGTCCTCCCTACAGTCGGCCACGAAGCAGCCACGGTGCAGCAAGAGCTGCCGAAGCTCGAAAACGCAGCCCAGAGCTTCTCGCAAAAGTACACCAAGAGCGCGGACAATGCCATCCTAGACCGGCGGAGGAACGCCATGTTGCTGGCGCGGAACGTCGACAGGGTGTCCGATGTGCTGGATCTGCCCACGCTGTTGTCCTCAGCCATAACGTCGTCAACTGCGCCCACACAAGCTGCCACAGCCACGGCCGCTACCAATGCGAACTACGCCTCAGCCCTGGATCTGCATGCGCACATCAAGCGCCTGTCGACGCTGTATCCAAACTCGTCGCTGGTATCATCGCTGTCGTCTCAAGCTGAGCAGGAGATGAAGACCATGACGACCAACCTCATCGCGTCCCTGCAATCGCAAGGCATCAAGCTCGCCGGCGCCATGCGCACCATCGGCTGGCTGCGACGGGTAGCCCCCGAGCTCGACGAGTCCTGGTCCACGCGCCAGACCAGCATCGGCAGCGGCGAAGGCAGTCTTGGAGCCCTACTCCTCGTCTGCCGTCTCGCGTGCCTAGAAGCCATGTTGTCCGCGCTCGACCCCCTGCGCGATCTTGCAGACCAAGAGACCGAGAAGCGCGTCAGCGGCACGAAGAAACAAGACGCAGGTTGGGCCGTCGGCCAGCAGACGGAGAAGTACCTAAAAAAATACCTCGAGGTCTTCCGCGAGCAGAGCTTCGCCATCATCTCCATGTACAAGTCCATCTTCCCGTCGGCGCTGCCAGCACCGGGGTCGGAGGAACACTCCGCGCCTGCAGTCCAACCCGCGCCCACCGCCAACCCGCTCCAACCCATACCCTCCGCGCTCGCGACATTCCCCCTCCACCTCGTAGACATGCTGTTCGACACACTCCGCACATACCTGCCCAACGTGAAAGACCGCTCCTCTCGCGACTCTTTACTCACTCAGGTATTATACTGTGCAGGGTCCTTAGGCAGACTAGGAGGCGACTTCAGCATCATGATAGCGCTGCTCGAAGAAGACCTCCGCGCCGCCGTGGCCGACGACGACGACATCGACGAAGAGCTGGAAGAGGAGTGGGTCGAGGTCATGAAGAAACACCGTGTGCAGGCCAGCAGACTGGAGCTGCTGGCCTCGGGCGTGGGCGCCGGGCGGACGACACCCCCGATTGAGCGTGTGGTTAGTCCCAGCCATTAGAATAGCGACGAGAATGTGTAATTCAGCAAAAGGTTCAGCCGGCAGGCCTCCTCTCAAAAACATCTACCTGACCAACAACCAAAACGCTCCTTCCTCTCCTTCTCCGGGCCTAACCTTATCGGCGCGCCGCAGAGCCCAGGCAACTCGCCCGAGAAGCCCAGCCTTTGTACGACGCGAAACAGTGAAGCGACGCGCTAGAGAACGGGCGCACGCGGGTTTTGTGATTCGTTTCCGCGGATACAGGGCATGCCGAGCTGAGACCAGCTAGGTGCCGTGGTCCGGGTGAAATGATAAATGCTGCAGCAACGAGGCGCGGTTGCCTTGTTTCGTGAATCGTAGGGCCGACTGGAATCCGTTTGCGACTGGCCGGATTCTAGATTTTTCAGCCTCGCGCACGCTGCGAATCCGCTGAGCAGATGGATAGATAGAAACCAACAGACGACCTCAACTCATATGGACCAAATCGCATAATGATGTTCTTTTGTTTAGTGCTTATTCGTTAGGTATGGGGAGCACGGGCGACGTTCAATCGTAGACGTGCGATCAAACAGCCGCAGAGAGCAAGAGCTAGAACTATAGTACATGAGCATCACTATCCCAGTGAGCCGGGCGAAGCCATTCCAGAACCGAACGCCAAGTTCCTCAGAAAGACCATTCCGAGACCGAGGCAGCGTAGTGCGCAAATACCGAAAAACCATAGATAATGTTGCCGTACATGAAATAAGATGAAGAGAAAGAAGGAAGTAGATGGCGGTGAAACTTTTGTAGATCGTGGATGCATCACATCTCCATCGCGTCGGCGTCGGCGTCAGCCGTCATAGCGAGGACGTGTGAGGGCGGCGTAGAAGGCTCCGATGGGGTGCGCTGGCGCGCGTTGATGCGCTCACCTTCGACTTGCGGGATGGGACCAGCCATGAGGTTCTGCACTGTGCGCTGAATAGACCAGCCGACGAGCTGGCCCCACTGGAGGCTGTCGGAGAAAAGCCAAAAGCCTTGCACGCCGTGTTGCTTCGCGCGGACAAGGTAGGCTGAGAGCGACTCCTTCTCTAGCAGGATGACGGCATCAGTGAGGTCGAAGTGGTTCTCAATAACGCGTGAATAGGCGCGCGCAGCATCGCGCAGTGATGGGTTGGTAATGACATTCTTCCAACCCACGCCGAGCGACGACATGAGCGTGTCGAGGGTGGTGCCGTGCTCGTCGACGATGGCATCGGTCCTCTGCGCATCCATGGCCATGTCGGTGAGTGATGGGACGACAACGTCGGTTGCTGAGTCCATGCGCTGCGACTTGCGCGAGGCGGAGATGGGTCGGACGGGTTGCGCCTTCTCTTCCTTCTCGATCTTCTCTTCGTACCAGGTGCCGGATTGCGACTCGGCGGCCATTGTGTAGCCAGGCTCACCGGGGTAGATGAGGGTCATACCCGGGCCATAGACAGGCTCAGGCTTAGGCTTTACGGGCGGTTGCGTGACAACTGCGCCGACTGGGCGGTTCTCCTCGGGGTCGTCGACGTCGGTGATGGATCGTTTTCGCCCGACTTTGGCATTGGATACAGGCGAAGCTTGATAGTTGAGCGAGGGTGGGGTCGGGTACTTCGGACGGTAAGTACCCGGTGAGTAAGAGCGCTGGCGGGGAGCGTAGTAGCCGTGTGCTTGCTGAGGCGGGAGCACCACGGTGGGCGATGAGGCGTAGTAGTTGAGACCCATGGTCACTGTGTGTTTAGTAGATCAATGATAGGAGTGAGTTGTGTAAAGATACAAAGGTCTGCTGGACTACGAGCAGACAGACTACGGTGCCACGAGCACTAGCACGACAGGATGGTGGTAGAAGATGGCGGCGGCCGCAAGGTGAATGCGCGCAAGGATGGTGTGGATGAGGCCGAGAGATGAAAGGTAGAAGGATTGAGGGTGGAATGAGGTGAGAGAAAGTCCCGGTGGGCGAAGAGGGACAAGGCCTACGCGATGAGTTGTGAGGGCAAGTGAAGTGGGAGAGAAGAGAGAGGGATGGAGGGCGCGCGGGACTCTTGTAAGCTCCGCGATTGAAGTCCCGTGAGAGGCTGGGTCCGAGGCGGTAGAACGCGGCAAAACGCCAATCACTTAGCTTCACTTAGCGCGGTTTGAGCGTCCACGCGCTGAATGCGGAAAACCGCAGAAACAGCCCAGACCTTGCGCTCCGATAATAGACCGGCCAACCAGAGCCAGGCGATTTGCGGAAGGTTCGAGAGATCACGTGCCCCTTTGCGCTTGCCGTTTTGGGTGGGCTTCCTTCCCACTTCGGAGACGGAGAAAGTGCGCCCCGACGACGCGTTTTTTGGTGGAGCAACAGCAAGAGCTGCAAGGCACCTGCGCAGCTAGATACCCCGCCTCACGTTGCTGCTTTCTATTCCCATAAATTTGTCACTAGAGTTCCGTCAAGATGCAGGCGCCTGTGGTGGTTATGAGTGAGTGTGGACAGCTCAGAAGCTGGGCAGCAAGCAGCTCACAGCAACACAGACACCCAAACCCCCGGCGGGGAGCGCCAATTTGGCCGCAAAGCCCAAATTTCCAACATCACAGCCGCAAAGACGGTCGCAGACATCATCCGATCATGTTTGGGTCCCAAGGCCATGCTCAAGATGCTGCTCGACCCCATGGGCGGCATCGTCCTCACCAACGACGGCCACGCCATCCTACGAGAGATCGAAGTCGCACACCCCGCCGCAAAGAGCATGATCGAGCTGAGCCGAACACAAGATGAGGAGGTCGGCGATGGCACCACCACCGTCATAATATTAGGTATGTAACCTGACGGGAGTCATGGACGCTTCTAACACACAGCAGCCGGTGAAATGCTTGCCCAAGCTCTGCCGCAGCTCGAGCGCAACATCCACCCTGTTGTCATTATTCAGGCTTTCAAGCGCGCTCTGGCAGACGCTCTCGAGATCATCGATGAGGTCTCGGTAGATGTTGACATTGACGATGACAAGGCCATGTACCAGCTCATCAACGCGTCGATTGGCACAAAATTCGTTTCGCGGTGGTCGGAACTGATGTGCAGCTTGGCACTGAAGGCTGTGCGGACAGTTTCACTGGATGCAGGAGGCGGCAAGCGGGAGGTGGACATCAAGCGATACGCGCGTATTGAAAAGGTTCCGGGAGGCGAAATCCAGGACAGTGAAGTGCTGGATGGAGTTATGCTCAACAAGGACATCACACATCCCAAGATGAGGCGAAGGATAGAGAACCCCAAGGTTCTGCTCCTCGATTGCCCGCTTGAGTACAAGAAGGGCGAGTCTCAGACCAACATTGAGATCAGCAAGGAGGAAGACTGGAACCGCATATTGCAGATCGAGGAGGAACAGGTGAAGGCCATGTGCGATGCCATCATTGCGCTCAAGCCTGACCTCGTCATCACGGAGAAGGGCGTTAGCGGTACGTTCGCAATCGCTCGCGACTAATGTCCAATACTAATAACACGATTAGACCTCGCGCAGCATCACTTCGTCAAACACAATATCACCGCCATCCGACGTATCCGCAAGACTGACAACAACCGTGTTGCACGAGCCACTGGCGCAACCATTGTAAACTCGGTCTTCTCCGCATCGGCCTCGGACATTGGCACCCAATGTGGTCTCTTCGAGATTTCCAAGATCGGCGACGAATACTTCACATTCCTCACCAAGTGCAAAGATCCTAAAGCATGCACGATATTACTTCGCGGCCCCTCCAAGGACATTCTCAACGAGGTCGAGCGCAACCTTCACGATGCGATGGGCGTAGCACGAAACGTCATTTGGAACCCCAAGCTCTGCCCAGGAGGTGGAGCAACCGAGATGGCCGTCGCAGTTGGCCTGGAGCGAAGAGCAAAGCAGATTGAGGGCGTTGCACAGTGGCCGTACAAGGCTGTCGCCGAAGCCATGGAGGTCATTCCCCGCACGCTCATCCAAAACTCCGGAAATAGCCCCATCAAGATCCTAACGCAGCTCCGCGCGAAGCATGCTGAGGGCTATGAGGACGGACAGCAAAGCGGAAGCTCGTGGGGCATCGATGGTGAGGCCGGAAAGGTCGTGGACATGCGACAATTTGGCGTTTGGGAGCCTCTGGCCGTCAAGGAGCAGAGTGTTAAGACTGCCGTGGAGAGCGCATGCCTGTTGTTGAGGGTGGATGATATTGTCGCAGCGAAGGCAGCGAAACAAGTGTCAGGTCCCATTGGCGGTGGCGATGATTAGACACAGGGTGTTGGTTTGCGGTGCACCACAATACAGGTTCGAAGATAGCACAAATAGCAGTCAATCTTCAACCACCCAAGTGGATTCCGCAATTTAAACGTGTCCCACACTTTCGTACAGTTAATCAATATGTGTTCTGGTGACCACAAAATAGAAACGTTCATCAGAAGGCACGTTGAAGAGGTTTGGTTCTCATAGCACACTCATCAACAGGCCCGCTAGCCCTGTCTCTCATGGGAAGGTGAACACCAGTGATACAGTATAAGGTCGAGATTATAAACTTATATAGTAGCTTAAGTTACTATAGAATTAACTATTCCATATTTACTATAGAATTAACTATTTTATATTTACTATAGAATTAACTATTTTATATTTACTATAGAATTAACTATTCTATGGTTTTCTGATTGTTGACTCGAACTACAAAGTAGTGACCCGTAAAGTGATAGACAAATATGGACATGGACATGGACTGCCGTCCAAAAGTGATACAAAAGGAAGCGTTGTGAGTGGATGATAAACAAGGTTAGGTAAGAGCCTAACTATTCTATATTTAACTGGTAAAGGCCTTAGCTTATATGCGATCTTCATGTTCCTATGAGAGCTCTGTTAAAGAGCCGCCCAACGAAAGCACATACGCAAGCTTCATCGCTCAACGTCTATCATCCACCCTCTGAGGAAAGAGTCGATACGCCCATTAGTTTCCGCGATATATAGCGTCAACTACACGGTATCTCGTCGGACGTCATACCAAGCCCCTAGGCACAAGGCGCCCCTTTGCCGAATGCCGAAATGATGGGGGCTGATCCGTCTATTTAAAGCCAGGCAACAGTTTGACAAACGGCCAAGTACGCCTGAAACAACTCATGCCCCACGTCATTCCCAGACTCTGAGGGACATCTACGAACGTTCCCCTAGTTGGCATTTCTGCCACTACCATGTCCCCAGATGTTCGGCCTCTACCATGTTTACGCCATCCCGAAGACGTGGATTCAGCAGCTTCGTGCACAGCATATACAGAAACAGCAATGGGGCGATGCAGGCGAGACAGAATTGCGCAGTTTTGCGCGTTCTTCGTCGGGGTTTGCGCAAGACACGAGCTATCGACCACACTCGATGTGCGCTGAGAAGGCGAGTTCTACCCCCGCAGGCACGACCCACAAAATCCCCTCGAGTATCACACGGTACACTACTGGGTGGAGATTTGGCGCCATTAATGGTGCTTTTTCTTCTTCTATCGTGTTCTTTATAAACCTCATCGTTACCATCTTGTTCTCATCTCACAAGAATGGCGTACTTTTCGACGGCGATTGCGATCGTGCCAGCAAACTGAACACTGGACTACATTTGCTCATCAACATTTTGAGCACCGTACTACTGAGCTCAAGCAACTATTGCATGCAATGTCTTTCCGCTCCAACAAGGAAGGAGGTAGATGATGCGCACTCAAAGGGCAAATGGCTTGATATTGGTGTGCAGAGTGTTCATAACTTGAGAAACATTTACAACACCGACCGGAAGCGGGCAGTGGTGTGGTTTCTTCTTGGTTTCTCATCACTCCCTCTGCATCTATTGTAAGTTGCCTGTTTCCGCTGCTCTACCATATATTGATTTTGTAGTTACAACTCAACTGTGTTCCTGTCGATATCGTCTAATGATTACTTCGCAGTGAGCGTGCGAGAATCGTTCATCAGCAGTCCAGACTGCGCTGATTGTGCGGAAAGCTTTCTGGGAGGGGAAGCAACTGACTTTTACTTTTCTAATTACAATCTGTGAGCCTGCACCAGTACACGAGTTATGACTATTTTGAACACTGATATTCTCTACAGTTCGGTCGTAGCTCCCATGATGTACGAGAAGGCGCGTGACAACAAGCTGGATCGGCTCTCAAACATCGACTGCATTGGCGAGTACGCGAAGTCCATTCAGACAAATAGGAGAAATGTGCTCCTCGTCACCGCCGATAACAGGATGCCTACGCCAAATACCACCGCCAAAGGAACGCCAATCAACATATATTCTTACAACATTTTCTACGCTGGTCAAGCGAAGGAAGTAGAGACAGCGATATCATCGTATGAATGGATTTGCTCCGGATACCCTCGTAGTTACGGATCGAATCCGTTGCCGTGCTCCGCTTCTGTTGATGGCATCAAAAGCGCATCAGATAAATGGACAGTGAGCGGCGTGGCATATCATAAAGATTTTGGGTCGCTCGCCTATCCCGTCGACTATTGCCTCAGTGAGAAATCCGAGCCACGCTGCAAGGTACAATTCGCACTGCCAATTGCGATACTAGTTACAATTCTTAACTTCTTCAAAGCCGTCCTCATCTTCTACACGGCTTTGGGGACGAAGGAGAACCCTCTGATGACCATGGGAGATGCCGTAGCCTCTTTCCTGGAGCGGACGGATGAGACGACCAAGGGGATGTGTCTATTATCCGTCCGTGACGTAAAGACCCATAATCAATACTTCCCAGCAGGGCCCAAGGCATGGGCGGGCGAGCGAAGAAGATTGAAAGATGTTGCGAGCCGTAAGCGGAGATCTGTCACTTTTGTGTTGTAAGTCTCTCTTCTGAACCCCCGGTCATCAGTATTTGACCAGCAAGTTGCTGTTCAAAGACCCCTCCAGATCCATCGTGCTTGCAAACTCGACTTACTATTCATTAAATGACCCATCTACTTATTGCTCACCAATTCTAGCTTATCTCTCACCCTCGTTTTTGTGGCAGTAATGTTTGGATACGGCGTCTACCAACTTCCCAACGGAACCTCCCGCTCGCTCACCGGGCTTGCCTCCTTGGGCTATGGCACTATCGACGTTCGAACGATCATGAGTTACCCTACCAGCTTAACGACCATCGGATATATCATCCTTGCAAATCTGGCACAGCCGGTCCTTTCATTCCTTTACTTCTCGTACAATGGCCTTTTCACTGCCATGCTTCTCGGATATGAATGGGTGTCTTACGCACATCACCGCAAAGGCTTGCGGGTGTCGCGTCCTGCAGAGGGAGCACAACGCTCAACATACTTCCTCCAACTGCCTTATCGTTTTGCATTGCCGCTCATGGTGCTGAGTGGTGTGCTTCACTGGCTTGTGTCACAGAGTATTTTTCTGGTCGCGGTCGATGTGTACAGCTACGATGGGACGCACTCGGGGCTTAATGCCTATCAAGGCGACTTCAAATCGACAGGGTATTCACCCATTGCGATCTTGACTACGCTTATCCTAGGCATAGTTATGACCGCGGCAGCAATCGGGATTGGCTTCATTCCGTTCAAGGAAGGAATGAACGTTGCAGGAAGCTGCAGTGCTGCGATGAGTGCGGCGTGCCATGGACTAGATGATGTAGATGGATTCGAGGCTGCGCGAAGCAAGGTGCAGTGGGGTGTGGTGGACGTGAACGAGGATGGTATAGGGCATTGCGCGTTTTCGACGAAGGAGGTAAAGCTGCCGAAGGTTGGACATATGTATGCTGGGCGGATTACAGCGAGGGCCTGTTCGTAAGCTATGACCCAGCGTTTTGTTTATCCACTCACAACGCTTCCTTTTGTATCACTTTTGGACGGCAGTCCATGTCCATATTTGTCTATCACTTTACGGGACACTACTTTGTAGTTTGAGTCAACAATCAGAAAACCATGACCCAGCGTAGCACCTCAAGTGCAGAACAGTCCACACATGGCCTGAAAGGAACCGGTTTGATTTTGTGTTCGACAACAAACGCTCAGACTCTTTGGAACACGCGGAGAGCGGTGGGGCTATACGGCCACCGACCTATCTGCGCGTGAAGCTGAAAAGCATTATATGCTCGAGACACCTTTTTCCCCTTTAGGTCGTGTATCGCGCGCTAGACGAGTGCTTCGCGACAGCCCGACTTATCAAGTCAATCCGCGCCAAAGGGCGTACAATTCTTCGTTGCTCTTCGTCCCGTCCCACCAGAATGATTACGCATCAAACAAGAACGCCAGTGCATCATCCTTGCCTCGTACATTCCTTGCCTCGTATGCACTCTGTTCACTGTGGATTGTGCTTTGGACACCCACCACGACCGCTCAGCCGCAATCGCATTTACGCGTATGATCGCTAAACCCGGGAGGGTCCTGGAGATGACTCGCTGGGCGCAATGCAGTCCCGAATAAGTAAAGCATGGCGCGGGCTGTGCTATCCCAGGTTGCAGATCGAAACCATGAGATATCGGCTCCATCAGGAATCAAGCTTGTCGCGTAATTAGGATTCATACTCATCTGGGGATGGTGCCTGCATCCCCCACAAAAGTATTACGCTCGGTTGTTAATCGTTTCCCGGATAAGCTTTGGGCAAGCTTTGGGCAAGCTTTTGGATTTCGAGGACTATACCTAGTTTGGCTCGCATGGCGGCGGTGTGTTCAGCAATGCCCACAACACCCCGGTATTCGTCGCTCAGGGCCGTCATACTGGACGCCGAACGGAGGCATATAGTATATAGGACGGAAGCGTTTCGCGCCAGACTGTCATTGTCCCATTCCTGCAGCAACTTCCTGCAAGAACCCACCTTTCGATCGAACCGACCTTCACTTAACTCTAACACATTGTCCTAAGTATTTGGATGGCTTCCTCTTCAAGTATGGATGTCGGCTACCTGGTCACACGCAAATTGTTTGGTCACCACCACGACAAGAATAGCACGGACAAAGCGTGTCCCACAGACCCCACCAATGTTCCAGCGGATCAGATGAAGCCGGTAGTCGGTTCATTCATGTTCCACGACTTGGCAACTATCTTGGCCGGTGCATGTAGTCTTGCAACGCTCCTTATCGTCTCGGTAGCAATCGTTCGACATGCCACAAATTTCACGAATCCCATCCAGCAGCGACAAGTCATCCGCATCTTGCTGCTGGTACCATGGGTTGCGCTGTTCTCGTTCCTCATTGTCTGGCAAGAGGACGCCGGAGAGTACCTCGTTGAATCTCTGGACTTTGGATGTTCCATCGCCATCTCGGCATTTCTGCTGTTGCTCTGCGACTACGTCCTTTCGAACACCGGAGGTTTCGACGAACTCTTCGGTCAAGGCGCATCAAAGGTCGTACGAGAAGGATTGGATAGCCCCAAGTGGCTCAAGGCATGCCTCTCTAACTCCCTCTTCCCCCTCAAGCCACTGACAAGTCTTCCAGCGAATATGGTACATGGCCCTCCAATTCTTCCCTGTCTCCGTCATCGTCTGGATTGCCACCGCCATCTCCGTTGCTGTCGGCATCTACTGCGGCGCGTCCAACAGGCCCAAATTCGCACACATCTGGCTCCAGGTCATCAAGATCGCGTCGACCACGTTCGCCATCCTTGCCTGTTTCCGCTTCTACCATATGAAGAAAGACCAGCTTGCGCCGCACAAGGTCATGCTCAAGTTCTTCGCTTTCAAGGGCATCATTGGTTTGAATGCCATCCAGGTGTTCGTCATCGGCATCCTTGTGGGCAATGACACGATCAAACCGACCGAACATATGACCTATCACGACGTCAAGACTGCACTGCCGAGCTTGATGTTGGCGTGTGAGATGCCACTGTTTGCGCTGGTGCTAATCTTCGCTTTCCCAGTGGGCGTATACAAGGCCGAGGGATGCAGCCCGGCTGCCGGTCCGCTGTCGGCGATGGTGCAGGCGTTCAATATCACGGACTTGATGAGCTGCTTTGTAAGGGGTCCGATGAGGTTGGTTCGGGACCAACAATGGGGAATGCAGCGTTCGCAAAGCTTTCCTCTTCCTGCCGAGGGCGGAGAGGTTATGAGTGAAGGTGGATACGCTGCGCAACCTTATGGGTACAGCGCGCATCCTCGCGTCTAAGTCAGTAGGGCTGTAGCCAGGCTAGCGTTCGATGACGTTGTGTAGCGTTCTTGCTTGATAGATTCATGGAAATCATTCCGTCAGTTTCACTCCGCATTGTCTGAAGTCGACACTCAGCTTTCAATCCGTACAAGTCTCCCCCTGCCTAGCGCCATACAACAATGCAGCAACCTGATCAGTTCACGCGAAGTGTAACAATAAGTGCAGGACAATTTCACTGATATTCCATCAAAAGCTATCGTAGAGATCGTCATTGTCAAACGTTATAAAAGATTATAATTAAGGACAGAGGATGCTCTATCAGCAGAGCACACGTAAAGGAGTGCTAAAATATATAAGTAAACCCACGCTATGCAAAACCTTAAAAGGACCGAAAACCTCCGCGTCTCCTACACCTGCACTATCCCCTTACTCTCCCACTCACGCCTCGCACAAAAGCGTAAAGTCGCTAACATCCGTCTCAACCGCGTCCTCCTGCCCATCCAAGTCCACAAAAGTGCTCTGCTCGTTCAGAAGCCCAACGTTGTTGCCCTTGCCATCGGAGACAATGCAGAAGATGCCCGCGCCGTTGGAGGTAGATTGGATGCTGGTGGCGATGATAGCGCTTTCGCGTTGGAGCGCGGTGCCGGCGAAGACGTGGCTGAAGGTGAGGGCGGTGCCGTCGGCGATGATTGAGCTGCCGACGTTGGCGCCCGAGACGTCGTTGGCCACGGAGAAGTTGAGGGTTGGGAGGGATTGACGGGCCTGTTTGGCGGGGGCGGCGAGAGCGGCGGCGAAGAGGGTAGTGATGGTGATGAAAGTGTAAATTTTGAAGAAGGTAATAATTGGTTGGAAGTTGAGAGGACGGTGGTGGTTGAATTGATGATTGAATTGGATGTTTGATGATGTGAAGCTGTGATGAGATGTTGTGATGGTAAAGTAAGACGTAGAGATCTGTGTGTGCTTTATACACTTCTCATCGCCATCAGGACCACCACGGTCATCGTCAGGCGATCCATTCCTGTACTTTCTTTCGTCGTATGTTCCTCGCTCCGCCCCTCTTCGAAGTGACATCGTCATCCAGCTGGAGAGGTTCGAGATCCGTGCTATCACTGCCCCCTCATCTTTCGTCAAGCCCTTTCGTATCTAACGTACTACCTATGATGCCAATTCGTCGCTTACTTTCTCACCCTACTTTTCCGCGTTAATGTTAGTACTTCAGCCTCCACGCCCCAACAGCTCAGCCGCAGCCAAGCTTTCCACGTGCACAAGTTTTCTCTCCATACCCCACATTCAGCTCGCCGGACCGTATTTACTCTGCTGACGCGATCAATGCCCTACTTTGACGAGACATGTGATTGGTCGGTCAAACGAGACATCTGCCTGGTTGTGGGCTATGGAGGGCCGCTGACACTTGGCAAGTTGTCATAAATCTTGCCCATATTAGCGTAGGTGAGATGGCGGTTCAAGGCCTTCAGGATGGTCTCGGATAGTGATGTGCGGCTGAAATAAAAGCCGGGGCGCAGATGCAACGTTGGGGCTTGTATATCCGCGGCGGATTCGATAGCTTCATCTTGGAACCCTTTTTTAGGCCTCTAAATCAGAGTTGTGTCTATAGATCAGATGAGACGAGGCGGTTCGCCAGTTTGTCTTTGTGTCCGCACGCGTCCTCGTGGAGCAATTTTTGAGAGGAACGTCTTAGATAAACAGAGATACTGGAATATGCCTAACTTGGTCAAACATTTCAAATGCATAGTAGGAGGCAGCTTTACAGTACGGCTATATGCAGTGTCTTTTGGTCCCACGCAGCATCCCTACGAAAGAGCTGGTGTTTGTTACGTCACCATTCGCTCTAGTCCTAAAGTAGGTAAGGGTGATTCACCAAATACAAGTTCCCTACCCCGCATTCTACAACTGGTGCCGATAAGCCTTGATGAGTACCATAAGCGTCCAAAACTACTTTGACCACAACAAAGTTCGCGTCGAAGCCAAGCAAATCATTGAACCCTTCGAAACAACATTAGCTCAGGCCCTGGACCATGTCTCTCACGAGAAGGTGAACACCGGCAGTACAGTATTAGGTTAGAATGATAATCTTATATAGTAGCCTAAGTTACTCTAAGATCAACTATTCTATATTAAATGAATAAAGGCATTAGCTTACATCTGGTCTTCATGTTCCTATCCAGTGCATCACACTTCGATGCTGAAGCTTGACATAAGGCAGTTCGCACATTCCATAATCAACAAGCGTGGCCCGATGACATCCCCAAGTTACAATATCTTTGACCTGCCGGATTAAAAACTTTCGTCCATGCGAAGGGGAGCACTAGCCTACAGGTCGACATCATCGCTTCTTCTGGTCTCACCTCAGAACTTGACATCCTCTTATCATCCGAGCTACTTTGGCTGTACATGCCTGCTCCTCAGGCATACCGCAAGGTCCTAGAGCTTATCGATGCGAAACCCAATGAGGGGGTGAAGGTAGCGGCGCATGCGTGGGACTTGCGGGGTACGAAAGAGGTAGAGATCAAGACGGTGTACACAAGGCGGTGGACAGACGACGTTGAGGAGGATATGGATGCACTGAGAGAAGAACTCGATGGAGTTTTGGACGTAATGGAGGGGCCTCTTGGAGAAATTCAACTACTCAATAGGTTGTGACGTCCTGAAAGACGGATATTCAGAAGGATGCTATGTTGACGCTACGAAATAGTAGATCGAAATGAGGAGGCTGTAGGTGGAGTGGCTGCAATGTCCCTACCCATCGCTCGATGCACTCTTTCAATTAGGACAACATGATGAAGCACACAGTCGCGCATATGCGGCACGCTAGTAAGTCACTACGTTCTGATACATAATCGGTAGTTACTAAATAGGAAGACCAAAAAAGAACTCCATGATTCATTGAAGAACCGTTGTCCTCTATCAAACGTTGGCATTGACTTTTCGTGTACTCATATCTCGTACAGTGGTATCGTAACATGTCGTGATCGTAACTGCGCCGTTCATGGCTGCTCTACTGCCCCTTCGAGATATTTATCTCCTTGAACATCACATCTATCTGTCCCGTCGACTTCTCGATATCGCTTGTGGGGTCGGTCTCGCGGGATTCCACATTCGTGCTCATCTTCGAGTCCTTCCTTGACATCGAGTCGCGCTTCACCACGTTGAAGTCAGTCCCGCCGATGCTGCGGAACGCCATGCCTTCTTCGAGCTGGCGGTCCGTTGGAGAGATGCTCGGATCTTCCGGATGAATTCGGTTTTGTAGTTTGCAGAAGAGACGTGATACCCATGTGTCTGCGAATATGGGTCGGAGAACGGGTAGACAGCAGGCGATGAGTGCGGAGCTGATCTCGATGAGGCACCACATGACGACTTTGGTATTCTCTCTTATCAAGTTCGTGTGTCCGCGTTTGGTATCTAAAACGCAGTCAGTAGGCTGGAAACATGTGCTAAGGGAGATCATAGTACCATAAGCGTCTTCCCACATGATGTACACGCGTGCAGCAGCAGCTGCGGTGGATACAAAGCCCAGTGCAAACACAGCCACGATCTGCATCTTTCTCCACATGGAAAAGTTCATCTTCCATATCATGACCAAGGGCGCAATGAGGATCAAGATATCAATGAATAGGTCGGAAAAACAAAGTGCGACATTTGCGCCGCCCGTGTCGCCACAGAACTGCCTGATGGTTTGCACCGTCGTCCAATACGCCCAGGATCTTGTACCGCACTGAAAGATACTCGCGAACATAAACGCGATGGCCCAAGCGACCAGTACAACGCATAGGAATATGGAATAATAGTGGAAGAATCGGCTGATGTGAAAGACTCGGCGGTACAGGAATATGACACTGAGTTTGATCGGCGCCAGAGCCACGACCGTAATGATGGGGACAATCCACGAATACTATTCTTGGCATCAGTACACCGGGGTCGTGGGATACCGAGGTGGGGTGTCGCACCTTGACATTGGGACCTTCTCGCCACGAGCGTAACAGTGCCCCGGTTACCGGGTCGAGATTGGAATTTCCTCCGAACAGTCCTCGTCTTGTGCCTATTCACAAATCAGAAAAGACACAATAAACAACGCACAAGCTCGACTCACCATCAAGAATCACGCCCGCGACACCCCATAGCCCGATCTTGCCCACACCATCAGCACAGTGCAGGAAGTGGCATGCAACGAAACTTACCAGACCGGCCAGCGCAGTCCCATCGTCAACGCTGAATTTCTGCTTCTTAAGGTTCCGGACGTAAAGGCGAGCACCAACGGCGATAGTCGACAGCGCCGGCAAAAGACTGCACAAAACGTAAAGCCCCGCAGCGTTGGTCGACATGGCTCAGCGGTTTGTAGTCGTAAGTAGCCGGCTGGGAGGGTGCAACTCGACTGTGCCGTCGTCGCGCGGGCACCTGCGGTCTCCGAGAGATTTATCTAGTACAGACTTGGACGCCAGCATCGCACGCAACAAGAGGGAATCCTTCGCTGTAGCGTGTTGGAATACGACCACATCCAACACGCGGTGGGAGCCTGACCCTTGGCCCATTGCGGAGCGCCCGCAGCGATACCAACCGCTGCCTAACGCGCACTGGAGTAGCCAGGCCAGCCACCGAACGTCAATGGCGGCGCTGCCCTCGATCACCTACATGTACACATGTGGAGTTGCTAAGCTTGACTCCAACGGTATCGTCGGCCGTGCCGTGCATGGTGCGATTGGTGGAGGAGGGTGTAGTAGGCGATCCTCCGGTACCGGGAATCTGGTACCACACTCGAACTTCAGGTTTTCAGAATCCCATAGGGCTGGGCGGCGCACACGATCGCCAAACTCGTGGACGCATGTACACATCACATCCACATCTTCAGGGTCCTCAGGGTCCAAGGGATCACTTCACATCAGACTTGAAGAGACCCTGCGTTAGTGTACAAGGCGAGTGCTTCGTCGATCAGAAGACATTCTGCACTGGAAAAATCCCCAGCCTTTCCAGCACTCGTCCCCACACGCGGCTAAGCTGACGTCAATGATGTGATAAGGTACGTGCCGTCTATTCGTCTAGTCTATTTGTCTAATGCTGATTATATGAACAATGCTGAACACCAAAATGCAGTCGACAAGCCCACCCAGTAAGCCGCTCGTGACGGCGTCGACGGTATGCAAATACTATTTATCAAAGAGGAAGCCTAGACCCAAGAATCGGCTGCCTCCAAGATGTTCTAAACAAAGAAATGCCTCTATCGAAAAGCCCGTGTACTTGTCTATATTCCCTCTAAATGCAGGCGCCGTGGGTAAATGCTGACGTAAGAACGCTATCGGTATGTACTGGATAGATGGAGGGAAAAGTCGGAGGTCGGAGCCGGTGGCGCAGATGCATATGTACAATCCTCCGTGTTTTCGTGCTGTGCCACTTTGAGACAGACACAGGTCACCGCCTCCCCAAGGCAATTTACAAGCCGGAGAGATCAGTGTTGGAACGCTTCAAGCCTGAAAGATCGGTCATGGATCGTTTGAGGCCTGAGAGATCATTGGTAGATCGCTTGAGGCCAGAGAGGTCGGTAGTAGCCCTCTTGAGCCCTGAAAGGTCGGTGGTCGATCGCCTGAGCCCTGAAAGGTCGGTGCTGGAGCGTTTCAGGCTAGAGAGGTCGGTGGCTGCTCTCTTCAACCCACTGAGGTCGGTAGTCGATCGCTTGAGGCCGGACAAGTCGGTAGCGGAGCGCTTCAGCCCAGAGAGGTCGGTGGATGCTCTCTGAACGAGCTCGATGATCCACCGCTTGAGACCAGATAGGTCGGTGCTCGAACGCTTCAGTCCGGACAGATCGGTGCTCGAACGCTTCAACCCACTCAGGTCGGCAGTAGCCGGATCAGCGCTCCGCCTGAGACCTGAGAGATCCCGCTCAATCTGCGAGGCTGCCGAATTGTTATCCCATGCTAGAGGGGCAGCACCGATGTGGAGCGCCATAGTGAGGGCAACAGTGACGAATGCGAGTATGGAACGCATATTGACCAGGGTTGTAGTGATAAGGGCGTAAGATGGGAAAGGTGCAGGTGGCTAAATGGCAAGTACCGCTGTTCAGTGGTGAGACCTGGGCAGCAGCAAGTTGGCGATTGCGTGGAGACGGATGCGGTTGGCCTTTGCGTTGGTGGAGGCGTCGTGTAGAACTTTGATGCTGCAAGTGATGCTGATCTTGTGGTAATTGCTCGTGATGATCATCCATGGTCGATCTTCTCACGATATATGTATACACCATATCGGCCATCATAAACACTCGTTTACTCCACTCTGAAGCTCGTCTCAGCGAACGGTACCCTATGACGGTGGCCGTACGGGCTCCACGAAGCGCGACTATTTTCCACGGGTACTATCGACTTCGTTGCGAGAGTTAGCATGCATCGGCCAGGCTACCAGCGAGCAGCCTTAGGGTGGCTTCGTGATCTTTGTCAGAATCCCCGTGATGCTGGGGCACCATCCTGGATGATGGGCGCCGGGATTCGAGCGGCGGTCGGTCAGGCAGTCAGGATGTGCGCTGAGCGCGGATGCACGCTATAAGTTTCGGTCTCCGAAGGTCGCACTAAACCGTTTAGGATATTGTTCCATATGCACGACATCACTTCGTGCCCATGGCAAACTCAACCTCTATACTGTTTAGGTCTTTGCTGGTCGGACGTACTTCCGTGTTCCACCATGACTCGTGTTGGTTGGATTGACGATCGACAATCTGATCCTCAGCTTCGGCGTGCAGCCGCGTGGTTATCTCGTATTAGCAGCCGCCGCACTGCAACCGCATGTCACGGCACTCCTCGCAATCCTTTCCCTCGTTAACGTCGTGCCGCTGCCCCACATGAAGGATGCTTACGCACAAACTAACCTGGACGGGCAGCGGCCGCGCGCTTCTCATAGGCGCCAACCGGCAGATTTCCGAAAGGAACAATAACGTAGAAAACGGTCGGCAAACCGTCGGTGGTCTAAACTTTACGTCTGGCGAGCCACATTCGTGCTCTTCATCGCTTCGCTGCCAGGGTCCAGAAATCGGAATCACAACAACCTTCCCACATCTGTTGACCGCGGCAGGAAGTCATCCATGCAAGCCAGGTAAAAAACGTGGTTCCATCAGGATCCCGCAGCTCGGGCCTTACCCGGACGGAGCAACCTACACCGTAAGGGTTACTCAAGGCTGTGCATACGTTCCTCAACGTGGAGCCACCCTCAATATGCACATGGAGAGTTGGCAGCAGTGCATGTCTGCAAACACCCCGGAGGATTATACAGACAGTCGACGAGCTGAAGCGACGGGCTCTAAGGAAAAAAAAAGTGGATACTAACCTACGAAAACTGAGAAAGGTAGGGTGAGCACTTGGTATAGAGGCGTGCTGCCAAAGTAATCCCAAGGTCCATTGATCCTCATCAAATTCCTCACTTACTCCCTGCACTACCATCACAATGGCGTTCCCTTCAGAAAAGTCTTCTTATGTTAGTGTATCATTTGAGGAGTCCCACGACGACGATCAGGGTTCGTCAGCACAATACGATATTTCCGAGGCACTGTTAGGGGTGTCGAGTTCACCCAAAACTCCGAGCAGAGGGTCCCAATCCTGGAAATCCTGGCTCAGAAACAACACCTCGAAAATGCTGTTGACGTTCGCATTTCTCGTTATTGCGGTCGAGAGCATATATATTGTCGAGATCCAACGGAGCGTGAACGCACGCTTCCTGGGTCCGAGTATGTCACTACTCACCGACCAACATGTTTCACTTTCACTGATGAGGGTGCAGCGGGTTTAAGCCATGAGCGAACAGTATCCCGAACAATCTATGCGCATTCAAAATACATGTCCAACGACGAGGAGGTGGCATCCAAGGCATGGGACGACATCCTTCCGGGCCACGGAGTGATAGCTCTGGACGCCGACTACGTTGCGGAGAAGAACCTGCCGCCCAGCGTACCTCTCCCAGACGAGAGCGGGAAATTCATGTACGTGATTGAAGCGTACCATGCTATGCATTGCACGGTAAGTCACCTCTGGCAAGATCTCTCCGGTTTTCACTGACACAAATCTAGAAAGTAATTCGCGAACACTACGTTCTGATGGAACAGGGACGTGCGTGGAACTGGTCTCGTCCACATGACATGCACTGCCTCGACGCAATTCGACAGTACATCATGTGTAACGTCGACGACACCATTCTTTGGACAAATGGTCATAGAGAGACGGGTCACGGGCAGGACAAAAAGTGTAACGACTGGGATGCACTCCGGGACTACACAGAAACTTTATCGGCCAACTACTTCGATGTAGAGCCGGAGAAGGGCATTATGCATCTGGACAACTACCATGCGGGCGATGGATTGACGTGGTAGGCGCGGCATGTGGACAGAAAGCGTGTGCATTGTATTGGTACGACAGCCCTGCAACGATTTATGGATCTTTGTTTTCCCCAATAGATACATGTTTCCCTCAATAAATCTACGGTTTCCTCAACAAACCTATGTTTCCCCCAACAAATCTATGTCTCCCCCAATGAATTCAAGTCTCCCTCAATCTCAAAGATGCCACTTGCACAAAATGCATATCGCATTACCAGCCTTTTCCTCGACCTAACCTTGCAGCCCCAGCTTTCTCCACACAAGACCCTTGGTCCAGGGCCCACTCGCAAAGAGCCGTGCTAGCTCCACCCTAGCGATCATCCGCCGCAGCCGTCGCCTCGGTGTACGAAAATCGATAGCGGAGCATATCATTCCCCGAACCGAAACTTCCGATGGGTAGGACCTGCCTGAACGGCGGTCCAACAGATCGGCTCTTGGGCTTTCAAAGAAGCTTTGTTCGGCGCGCACCGAGACAGGCGTAGGGCAGACTATGTGGGGAAAAGGATGGTTCAATGGGTCCGGGGTATCCGTGGTGCGGGCTATTCTATAAGCACGCAAGAAGATGTAAATTTAGATAAGGCTGACTTCAGAATGAAGCGGGATGTGGCGGAAGTGCTACTACCATTGATCAGCTAACCTGAGGCATCTTCACGAGCACCATGCGCTCCAGGCCAGCCTATGTTGGTGATGTGGAGACAACCAGTCGCGGTGACCGCTAGGGCGAAATACGATAAAGGTGTAACGCCTTAGAGCAGATTGATGTCCTGGCTCAACGGGGCTTCTGATCCGCTTACCAGTCAGATTCACCGCCTGGAGGTATTTCCATGTAAGACTGTACACTTCGTCATGCCTTGTGCCGAAGTCGCCTCCCACAATGACACCATGCTCTCGCGAGCTGTATCGTGATATTCGCCACCCGAGGGTCCATGCCTGCGTTTCTGGATCCGCGATACCCGAGACGAACGCGTTCCGCTCGGCGCTTGTCGCTCCTCGCCTCGGTCATCGAGCTCGCCAGTTCGGCTACCGCGATTATATATTCAATTAAGCGCCGAGCCCCTCAGAGCTATCCAGGAGACACGTAGACAATGATGCCCGGTCATTCTATGATTTTCTGAGAATAGAACATATCAACTCGTGGTGCTTGTTTCCGTTCAATTGTGCACTACGGCGCGGTGCACCTCTCGATCTTGGAACGAAGTGGGTCGATGAAGTGACCTCATTATGTACATTATAATCCCACATGGTCACGTCTCTTGATGTAGACATGCGCGAGATCTCATTGCGAAAAAGACCAACACAAGCGGTTTTCTAAGAGTTTGGTGCCCGACCGTTGTAATCCATGCCCGGAGCGGCCGTGTAGTTGGCGAAACAGTCGTAGTTGAAATCTATCTCACTGCTTCGGCTCTGGAGGACCGAGACGACGTTTTCAAACGAACAGAGGCCGTTTAGGTTCTCGGGGCAGCCAGGGTAGTTGTTGATGGGAATGACGGCGTCGTTGCTGTATACAAGTATCAGAGATTGGGTTGATAGAAAGTGTGAAATGCAGAAAGCATTGAGCGCAATGTCACTTACATAATGAAGCGTATCTGCTTGGTTGGTTGGTAAACAGGGCAAGACAGCACCTGAGTGGTAAAATGTGTGGCGAACGGTACGAGCCTGCTAGCCAGGAAGCTGTTCTGGCCGCGGTTGCCGGTGACACTCAAGGGCGGGCCTTGGAACAACGCCGTCAGGTTAAAGGCGGTTAGCGTATCAAGAACAACGACTTCATGCGTAGCATCCGCATATATGGATTGGTTGAGCGGGAAGTAAGTCGATGTGTTGTCGAATGTTTCGTTTAGTGCTGAGTTCGCTTGCGGGTATTCTCCCGTGAATCGTGCGATGAACTCATCTAGGTAGCCCTTGCCTTGGGCAGCAGCCACTGGAGAGCCAGGGCCGTTGTTGTAGTAGAAAGTCTAGAAAAAGCCGTCAGTCGGCTCACTGGAGCCCTAGTGAAGGATGCAGCGGGCATCATACCAAGTCGTAGTAGTACTCGTAGTTCAGGAAGTCTTCCTGGCTGAACAAGTCGCAAAAGGCGGAATATCCGAGAGCGATTGTTTCATACGAGCAGAGCTGAAGCATCGCAATGGCATCGGTGGAAGTGAAATTGATTCCCGAGATCTGATAGCGTGATCAGACGGAACTCGGCCCATCTGCGGCTCAAGGACCTAACTTACCTGCGACTGCAAGCGAGCAATTGTCGCGTTGAATGCATTGTTGGCAAACTGTGCGGCGACTGTACTCCCTATGCTTCCCCGGCTCGTGATATTTGCATTGGGACACATGTCGTACGACGCGCCAGAGTTGTTCACAGTAGCGTTCTCAACCAAAATTTCGAGATTAACCTGGTCAAGGAATTCAGGGACACCAAAAAAACCCGCCGCAAAATTCTGGGCTGTCTTGACCATGCGATCTTGCGATTCGGTGCGGAAGACGGGTATTGTCCCTGCTTCTGTGAAGTTGTTGAGCAGATGCCCATACAATTGACGGTACGCAACACCGAGGAGGAAGTTTTGACTGCGTCCAAAAGGAGTGAGGAGCTCGGCACCCAGCTTATACGTTCAATTTCCAAGGAAGGCGAGCTCGCCAGATACTTCGAAGCCGGTCTCGGTGGCGTTGGCAATCTTATGAGCAAAGGTTGGAGGAGCTGCATCACTGGTAGGATATCTGGCTCCATGACGGTAGAGCAGATGCAACTGCGTTATTTCGCAACCTTCGGGGATCAGTGGATCTGCGTCAGGCAGTCCGTAGTCGGCAGAGTGTAGGCTGTACCACGGCGAGAGGTTTCCCCAGTACTTGCCGATGTCAAACGTGAAACCAGTACTGCTTCCGTGCGGTTGAGGATTGACGAGCGGGAATTCGTTGGCATCGCCCTCGTTGTATGGGTACGCGGGTGCCGTCTGTGCGGCGGCAGGCTCAAGACCAGCCGGCGTAGGGCCAGCGAAGCCAACTACACTCTCCGGGGGGAACAAGGATGGATTGACAGCCGCTGCGTGGCAAAAATCAACATTTCCAGAGAAGGCGTACACACGCATTCAACGCGGTTGAGTATGAGCGACGTACTGTCTGTCGGGGGAAACGAGTCTGCGGTTGCGGAGCCGGCGTAAGGCGCGGCTGAGACAGTCGTTGCCGGAGCAGCTACGGTACCCAGAACGAATGCCGAAACGGCTATGAAATGTGCGAAAGCAAGCGGCGGGATCTTTTCAATCAATGCCTTTGTTCCTGAAGCGAGGCTTGACGCGGGTATAAGCTTTCGCCAGCAGGGGCTTTATACACGGCGAGCATCTGGGCGAGCGACGGGTTGACGAAGTGATCAAGAACGCCAACGGCCTACCACGCGGCAAGGAGCAGACTCGTGCATACGGTAGAGCCTACACGGTCGGGGTAATCGACAGGCCATTGCAAAAGAGACTGGGGATGACGCGCAATGAGCGGAGCGGAGCCGGGCGGGATGAATCGATGGTCCGGTTGCAGCAAACACTAGGGCCTTGGACAAAGCAGCGAGCAGCATCTCATGACTCCAAGGCTGCAACCAGAGAGGAGGAATACTGCAGCGAGATGGACCGTGTGGAAGCAGCGCTGCAGCGCAGTCAGTGTATTGCATCGCGTTCGATGAGGTCATTCCTTCCCCTCGCGTCGAGAGCTCGAGCTCAATCCCTCCCAGCTTCAACGACCCCATCACTGCAATAATCCCCAGCCTCAAACGAGTACATCGACACTGTCGGTACTATTGCACGGGTATCTTTACATACAGCCGCCAATGCCGGTCCAGCTACGCTCTCGTTGTGTGTCTTCACCCGTTACATGCGCTTCTCCGACTTGACGACCACGCTCGTATTCCGCAGAATGCCATCTTCCACTTTCAAGCGGCCTGATCCTTCGTCCACTTCGCTGTTTCCGTCCAAGCTCTCCTCGTCATGCTTTCCAGTACTGTATATCTCCGCGTATGGCCCGTGGGCCGACGTGAGTCGGGTTGTGCTGTTGCTCTTCCGCACCGACAAGTGTTTCGACGCGAGCGGTGATCGCTTCATCTTCGACGCCAACTCGATGTGGTTCGACTGCGCCCCCATCGTTCCAGTCCGGCTACGGAGCGTCGTACCCAACAACTTGGGTAGTAACTTGCTGACAAGCGGCTTGATTCCTGGCGCCGCCGCGCACATGAGCGCAACATAAATCTCGGTCGACGACCAGATGGACACATCGTACATATCCCACGGAGGGTCCAGTTTCTTCCTCCTCAACAACGTGCCGACGCGTACCATCCGGATGATCCCTGCCACCACCGAGAGTGACCCCAGAAGCACGATGCCGACCAGCGCCCATTTTTGCTGCTTGGTGACCTTCAGCTTGACGATGCGTGGAATGAGAATACTCATCAATGCAACGTCGATGAAAAGGTTCAAGCTACCGTGGATAAAAAGTATTGGCAAGTCTTTCAAACACTTGCTCTTTGGCCTAAACTCTTCCCAGTAAAGGCTCAAGGGCCTGCACGTGAAGAAGTTCTCGACCACGATCGGTATCATGGCCAATGCCAGCAGAACAAGCAAGCCGTAGATGAGGCGCCGACCGGCTACGTCCGAGTAGAAGATCCTGAGATAGGAGAGACACATGCTGACTTTCGGCATGGGAATAGCGAGAAAAAGCAAGCATTGAGCCGCGAAAGCGTACTTTTGGCCCGTGACGGCCTCGGCCATGGGAGTCGCAACAAGATGTTTCCCGGAGCCATGATTGACCTGACCGTATTGACATATCGAGTATCCTGTGGCTAGCAGCTACAGACTTGCGTCAGCAACGATCAAGAAAGAAATGCGCGATAATTTCTACCCAAGCTGCTGATAGTGCCCAGTCTTCACTCTTCCATGTGCCGATTAAGACCGCGCGAGAGTAAACGCGGGCAAAGAACATAAGACATCCGAGAGCCTGAACGGTTGCGTTGCCTGCAACAATCTGAGGAGCTCGGCTTTGTTCCAGGAAACCAGGAGGAAACTCGCGATGGTCAGTAAGGTCGAACGATCAGAAGAGGTCTCAGCCATACTTGGCCTGCAGTGTCGCTCTATCGTCGGTCAGTTGAGGATAATCCAGAGACAAATGCGTGCCCTCCCAACATACCATTGCGCTCGGATATCCGTAGCAAACGGGTTGCACGATGCGGTTCGAGGATGTTCACAGGGCTAGGTATATCCACCACCATGGCTCCACAGCGCGTGCGACAGATCTCTCATGATTCAGGGTGGAGCCCTGCCCAACATCCTGGTCTACTCTTCCGCCACACGCTATCCGGCTCGCGAAGGTCCTAATGTTTGAGCAGCCCGTGTCAGAAGATTTTCCCGTTTCCCTTATGCGAGGTGATCCATGCTGCGTCCATTTCCACATTGACTAGCAAAAGGCCTCCCACTTGGCACCTGCCTTCAAGGTGGGACAGGCAGCACGCCAGCGCGAACTGCCAGAGGTTTAAACACCCTTCGAGTTGTGGCGACTGATTAACGTATTCAGGCAGGAGAAGCCTAAGCGTCAAGTTCTTGACTCGATACTAGTGTTCCTTCTCGCAATAGTTACATTCGTTGCCCGTATCATATAAATTTTGCTGGCGGGCACCGGTCCTAACATGGCAGGTTAGTCGGCCGGTGGCGTTAATGTGTGGTCCGTGGTGTTAGATTCGCACCCCTGACCCCATGAACTCGATGTGTGCACCTCGACGTCTAAAATCCGATTCCTGCAATGCTGTGTGGGATGTGGCACCCAAAGAACTGGAATACCGAACCCGTTGATCTGCATGATTCTCGATCATGGCGTGGACCTGCGAAAATCCAGAAACTCGGGATGCCCGACCCTGCGTTTTACGAGTCGGCCCTACCCATATGTTGCGGCTTCGAACCCTCATCCCCAAGACGGATACTGCCTAAATGTCACAATCCCCAAAGGAGCCACGGAAATTCGTCGCCGTCATTACGGTACTCCTTCGGCGATCGGCTCGCAGCATGTTACTGAGAATGTGCAGCAAGCTTTTCACTCCTCATTCTCAACTCGAAGAGGACTACAGGGTCATCGGCACCACGCCTCTCAACTTGTCTTGACTCGGTGTTTTCTGTCTATGTACGATGAGGATGGGATCTCCGCTTCTAACACCCACCTCTCACCCCTGGGGGCTCCCACAGCAGAAGTTGGCGGAGTTATAAAAGACCGTCGGTTGCGCGAGCTTCGGGAGGCACCAATGTCAATCGAGACGTGAGGGTTGGGTGTAATTACACGCCGGATTAATCTTCGACAATTTACCGTGGTAGCGAGTGGTGGAGCTATACCCTTGTGGCGGAAGGATGTCGGGCCGAGCGAGTGCCAAGCCGCCACTTGTTTCAGGTACTCCCAGCATTCATGACTACCTTTCCCCATAGGGCAGGCGTATAGCGGCCGAACTCCACAGTAGAAGATAATAAGTGGCACGAGGGATGGGAACGTTCGTTAATACGAAATTATGGACGCTTCTGTCTCGTATTCTTCCTTCGACTTCCACGATTTTCTTCTCGACACACGCCACGCAGACGTCGTACCAAAGAAACGTGACTCATTACATGACTCAAGTCCCCATATCATTCCATTCTTGAACGTATGGGACGACACCGAATCTACCGAATCTACCGGATCTACCGGATCTACCGGATCTACCGGATCTCTTGCCGCTGGCTGCCCTGGCGTTCTTGACAGGCAGGTCCATGTGGTATGTTCGTCGCCTGGTGCAACAGGGATGCACTCATACACGGTGAATCGTACTAGGTACTAGGCGATTGCAAGAAATCCGGAGCTCCTGCGGCGCTAGTACGTCCTAATTAGGAAACGCTAGCAACTAGCGCGCTTAGTCAGCAGCAATTTTTCGCAATTATCTTCTTTTTTTCCCCTCTATTTTCTTGCATTTGCGCCCTCTACATATAATAAAAAGTACTAGTAGCTAAAAAGAATTTAATATATAGCTATAGCATTTAAAAGTATTCATTAAATTTCATTTACTATCAGGAGGGAAATAATGACAAAAAGATTGAGTTATTGAGTGTAGACAAAAATGTTGACAAAAAGGTATTTCCCCTAGCTAATAGCTCAAAAATAAGCGTATTCAAAAAAAGGTCATAAAAAAGGTAAAGATCAGGGTGGGATTCGAACTAGGGTTGTGCGGCTTTATTTACTATTAAAAAGTTTAAAAATATAATGTTACGTAAATGCAGGATTTTTGGTGTTCCTAGCCCTGCAGAAACGTGACTTTCACGTGAGCTCCGGATTTCTTACAATCGCCAAGTAAGCTGTCGGCACTTTTGCGCACGTGGAACCCCTGATGCAGGGTGCTGTCGACGATACCTACGTCTCTCAGATCTGCCTGGGATGCGGTGGGAACTGCCATCACTGGATCTACGACAGGGGACGACAATCCGTGTCTGTGTTAACGCTCCGCCTGCCTGGTTACTGTGTATACCTGATTATACCGTATTTGTGTTTTGGCACCCTACCGAGTTGCTTTATCGAGTTTTGCCGCGGCTTGTCCAAGCTCGCGAAGTATCATATTTGACCTGATTATACCGATAGCTCTTCCATGCTCATACGCACTACCTTTAGTGGCATATTAGGTGGGTCACTGGTCTTGAGCTTTTAATCTCATCTGCATGCAATATGCAGGTCTTTTGTGCAGAGAAGCACATGGATAAACACTTGCGTACTCAACCTCGATCGACGCAAATCAGACACTGGGCTTGGTCTCTTGTCACAAACACATCCATGACCTAGTGTCAACGATCGCATAGTGGTGTCACTTTTGCAGTCCTAACCATAGTTGCACCTCGAATCATAGGCAAACAGCACCTCCACCATCAGATCTGATACCTAAAATCCGGCTCGCGATCGGTATACATCCTCCCCTCTGGTCTCATATACCCTTCCGCCAACAACGCATCCTTCTCCCTCTCCCTCCGCCTATAAATCGCCCTTACAACCCACCATCCGCACCACGCAAAGACAAGGCACCCCAAACTCCACGCATGCCCCAGCACATACCTCGGCGCCGCGCCCGTGTAGTAAATCTGCCCGCTCACCACGCCCCCAATGTTCGTCAGCGTCAGCAGGATGCCCATCGACGCCGCGCGCTTGCCGTCCGGCGCGTTATTTACTGACAACCACGTGATGTTACTCCCCGTGCAGAGGAAGCAGGCGGTAGCAATGAGGTACGTGGCGAAGTAGAGGATCCCAGCGGAGACAGGCGCGATGAGAATTGTGTAGCCGACGATGCCGATGGGCGCGCAGAGGACCATGGGCCAGAAGCGGGATTGGTAGCGGTCGGAGAGGTAGGCGCCGACCGCGTAGACGAAGGCGCCCCAGAGGTTGACGGGGACGACAAGGTATTGTGCCTGGTTGTTCGGTCTTAGTTTCCCCCAGTGAACGGGGTGGAAGGAGGGAAAGAAACGCACCTGCTGCGTGGAGTACTTGAACCCGTATCTGATGATTATAGGCAGGAACGTGCCGAAGCCGTAGAGAATCGTCACCACGGCTATCTGGATGCAGCCGTGCACCCAGCTCTTGATGTCCTTTGCGGCTTCTATGATGTCGGCTTTCGACACGTGCCCGGAGCCGCCGGAATATCTATCACGTGCTGGTTGAGCTTTGATATTGAGGATTGAAGAGGGGGACTCACGCTTCTGCGCGCTCGGCGCGCAGCCTCATTATCGCTTTGTCGTCGGCGTTCAAGAAGTAGGCTGTTTCGTAGGACTTGGGGACGAGGAATATACAGCAGAAGGCCCAGACAATGGTCAGGAGGCCCTCTATTACGTAGAGCCTGGGGTAATCAGCGGGTGCCACGGCGGTAGAGTGTGGTGGTGGAGAGTGGTGGTAAGATGCTCGAGTTGTGGATGGGAAATGTGGGATACATACCATCGCCACCCTTCCCAGCCGTTCACGCCGTCCATATACAGCACACCTAGAGCAATGAGACCGCCAAAAGCGCCACTGAGGGCGGAAGCGATGAAAAGGTAAGCAACGCGGATGCCGAGCTCTTCTCGGGTGTACCTGTTTGATTCAGCATCAGCAACGTATCTCCAATGCAAAGCAAAAAGAGGGCTGCTAACCAGTTACACAAAAATAGCGTCATAGATGGAAACAGACAGCCTTCGAAGAAACCAAGGAAGATACGCGTGGTTACCAGCCCACCGAAAGATTGCACGAACCCCGTGCACATACACACAAGTCCCCAGCAGAAAGTAATAGTAGGGATAACACGGTTAAACTGGAGGCGCTTCACGACGATGGAGGTCGGGAACTGCGTGTCGCCTTAGCCACTATGCACACTACAATCCCACTCAGCCGACCTACCTCAGCCAAAATATAAAAGATATAGAACACCGACACCGCAGTCTACGTCCTATCAGTCTCTCGCCATCTCTCTGAACATCCTGCTTCACTCACATTCAACTCCGTCCCTTTCAGATTGATATCCTCCGTCATCCCCTGCGTCGCGGCGAACCCGATATTCCCACGATCCAGATACGAAATCAACATAAGCAGCATCATCACCGGCGCGATAAACATATCCAGCTTCCGCACCAACGCAGCTTCTTTCATCCGCGCTTCCATCTCTGCCGGGGACTCATCTTGCGTCAGGTACTCGCGGTGCACGCGCTTCTCTTTCTCATCGTCTGTGAGGGAGACGACGTCGCGGTGGTCTTTGGTGCCGGGATCGGCCATCTTGAGTCGAGTGAAAAGGCGCCGTTCGATCCAACAGAAGAAAGAAGATGGACGGATGGGCTAGGAGATCAGATGAGATGGTATGTACCTCGCGGTGATGACTGTGTTTTGAGGCTTCTCACCGCTACCTTGGCTTGGCTAAAACGCCCGTTCGCTGCAAGTAATAAGATGCGGGGGGCGGTCTGTGGTAGCGCCGCAGCGTCATTGGGAGGATGGTGACAGTGGTGAGCAACATCGAGCTTGCGCGGTTCCCTGCTTCTCCAAAAACGAAGAATTCAATGGCGCGAAGCGAAGCACTATTCTGCACGATTGGTCTGACGACCGAGACGCCTTGGATGCTCGGTGCAGTCAGACTGCTCACGCGGGGGCAAAGGGGAGCTGATTGGACGAAGTGGCCGTTCTCCGCGTTGGAGAATGTGGAGGAGCTTGGAGAGGATGCGGGGTCGACGGATGAGGAGGTGCACATGCTGAGCGATGCGACGCAGGAAGGGAAACATCCAGCTTGTTGCACAACAACTTACGTCGCGTAGAGCTGAGTTGTTTGGTTTTTCCTACCCCGATTGACTCGTGGGATGCTTTAGTGAAGGCTTTCACAACACTGCCTACCAAACGGACCACCTTGCTCACGCGCCAATTTTGCCCTTCAATTTGTGCAAGAACACAGTGTTTTTGGTTTCATCCTACATACAACCATGTCGTCCCCAGACAGAACAGTAGCCTTCATAGGCAAGTCTCTTCAAACCTCGTCCATATATGCCTCATACTAACACTGCAACCCAGGCCTCGGCGTAATGGGCTACCCCATGGCCATCAACCTCCGAAAAGGTCTCCCCTCCACCCACACCCTCCTAGTATGCGACGTAGTCCCCTCTGCCCTCGAGAAATTCCATTCCGAGACTTCAAACCACGGCCCCGTAGAAACCGTCCAGAACGGCTTCGACGCCATCCAACGCGCAAACACAGTCATCACCATGCTCCCCGGCTCCGCTGCCGTAAAAGACGTCTACCTCGACCCCTCCACGGGCGTCATAGCCGGCGCAGAGAAGGCCCTCGCAAACGGCGGCACCTCGAAGATAATAATGGAATGCGGCACCATCGAAACAGCAACGATTCTCGAAGTTGCCAAGCGCGCGAGAGAATCCAACGTAGCCCGCACCCTCACCTTCGTCGACGCACCCGTCTCAGGCGGTCCCATGGGCGCCCAAGACGGCTCGCTGACCTTCATGGTGGGCACAGACAACAAAGACGTGTTTCCGGCTGTCAAATCCTACCTCTCGCACATGGGGAAAGCCGACGCCGTCTTCCTCTGCGGCGACGTCGGCGCGGGCACCGCGTTCAAAGTAATCAACAACTACCTCTCCGCCATCACGTCGCTCGCTGCCTCGGAAGCCCTCAATATCGGCGCAAAGATGAACCTCGATCTCGCGCTCTTGACAGATGTTATCAATGTTAGCGGCGGCCAGTGCTGGGTTACCTCGAAGAGCAACCCTGTGCCTGGGATACAGGCGAACGTGCCGAGCTCGAGGGACTATGAGGGCGGGTTTAGGATAGAGTTGTGTGCGAAGGTGCTGAAGATGGGGAGCGAGCTTGCCGAGATGGTGGGGGCGCGGACGGTGCTGGATAAGCCGACGTTGGAGGCGTTTGGGGAGGCGATGGGGGATGCGAGGTATAAGGGGAAGGATGCGAGGGTGGTGTATAAGTGGTTGAATGAGAGTGAGAAGAAATAGGGATGATACATTGCTGAGAGTGAACAAGCTACCAATGTCTCCCGAATTCTATTGGTTAAACACGCGCGGGATGGTGCATGGTTGTGGTTGTGTTGTTAAGTTCGATTCCGACTATTGACTTTCCAGTTCCTTTTCTAGAATGGGCAAGGAAACGTCCATTGTGCTTATGCTCAGTAACGATGCTAGCTCCAGCACCTCCATGATCTCCTCTGGCGTGCCTCCATACTGGAGCACATTCTTCATGTGCAGTTTCAAGCCGGGCTTGTATAGATGGGTCGCCGCGCAATCGAAAGCGCAGTATATCAGTTCTTTGACCTGCGTTTATGTTAGCTGACATCCGTACCTCGACTAGAAATCGCCCCGGGAACGATTCCGACACCACATTACCGCGTGCATCATCCTCAACGTATGCCTAGTTCAAGATCTAGACTCACATACCTTCGGCTCCAACACCCCCCTACCCCCTTCGTTCACCCACGGCACACTCGAAAACTCCACATACGCCCCGAAAAACTCCGGACTCATGCGCAAAAAGTCTTCCCAGAACCCATGCCAATATCCCCTCTTCTTCTCAAACTCCTCCTTCAGCTCCCACTGCTCCTTACTCATCCCCTCCATCCCGCTCTTTACCTCCCTCCCCTCCTCCCGTAGCACCTCAACCAGCAGCGACACCCCAATATTACACGCATGGATCCCCAGCGTGCTCGTCAAACACAACGTCTCCACGATCTCAGCCTTCGTCGCGCCGTTTGCGAGCGCCTGCTTGGTGTAGCGCTGAATGTTGGGCACGTGGAGGTGCGTGCTTGCCGCAGCCACCGCGAGCGAGATCAGAGACTGGATCTTGAGTGCGAGGTGGCCTTTCCGCTTTGGCACGGCGGCGAGGCGGACCGAGGCGGCGAACATGTCCGGGCTGTGTCTGAGGAGCCGCGACCACGAGGCGTCGAAGGCGGAGGCGCCGAGCGAGGCGTCGAAACGCTCTTTCAGCGACTGTTGCTCTGGGCTGAGCGACATGTCTGGGGGCGTGGAGAGGATGGAGTAGGCGGGCGGGCGCTGCGAGTGCGACATGGTGGTAAGGAGCATGTGGAGAGGGGAGTTGGCTAGATTAGGTCTAGCTTGCGTGCGTGCGTGTAGTCGAGACGGGGTGCAGGCCGTGGTATACAGAGGGTCAGGGCTTGGCGGGTGAGAGGCGGGTGAGAGGCGGATGGGAAAATGGTGCTGGTACTGAGTCGTGGATGGAGCCCCACATTCTCCAACTCTTGGTGCGGGGAAGGTGTAAGCAGCGGCATTTCTCGGCTCTTGCCATGCTCCGGCGACAAACTGCTAGTCAGCTCGCACTCACAATCATCTTCGCCTGGCAGTAATCGTGGAACATGGTTCAGAATTTGTCCATCAAGTAGAAATGTACACGGCCTCAAAGCTCGCTGGCGCCTGCACCAAAGAATCGCGTCTTGTTCGCAGCGTCATTCTCCCACTCCACGTCGTGCGCGAATATGATTTCCACGCCTTCACTCTCCAGCTTCCCGATCCGCTGGATCGTCTCTTCAGCACCTTTTCTGTCAGCATGAATGCAGCACACGTGACCCTCCGCATCGCTCCATTCACCGATCTGCTTCTCGCCGGTTAAGAGCCTTCTGTCGTGACAAGCATCGCCTCCCAAGTACACCTGCTGCGTCTCGGAGATCCGAGCAAGGATGTTCACATGCCCAGGCAGATGACCGGGTGCATCTACTATGAGGAGGGATCCATCGTTGAATATGTCGAGTGTATAAGGGAGATGGTTGTATGGCTTCCATTGTGAAAGACTGAGCTTCCCTTCCAGTTGGACTGTGTCAGACTTGTGTTGAACAACTCCTTGGGTTGAAGGCTGCGACAACTCGATTGTCCGTCCTTCGGGAAGGAGATCACTCTCGAAGAAGGAGTGCCCGCCGCGCAATGCTGAAGACGTGCCATTCAGGAGGTTGAACGCGCCATGGCCTACCAGGAACGTAGAGGAGGGGAAATCTCGGGGTTCGCCGATGTGGTCCCAGTGGATCTGCGATGTATTGTTGGTGAGATTGTTGGTGAGATTAATGGATTAGATAGGAGTGTGTGCGTACATGCGAATAGAGAACATAGTCGATATCACCCGGCCTCAGACCCCCTCGGGCGAGGCTCTTCACGACATCCGGATCAGTGGTCATAGGCTGACGGGTTGCCGTGTGTTTTTGTATTGCAGGGGCATATCTGCTGATGTTCCTCCTCAAGCCCAAATCAAATACGATGCGGGTCCGCTTGCCCGTCTGGACATCGTGATGCTGGATCAGGAATGCTAGCGAGGGCACCGTTTTTCGCGCCTCTCTCGATACCGGATGCACAAACTGATATTCTGGAAGTGTGAAGTGGCCGGCTGAGAGTGCATGGAGTGAGACTATTGCTCTGTCGGGTGGTGGTGATGGTGGGCCGCTTTGTGCCACGAGAACCGACGAAGCCATCTTCAGTAACCCACACTACTTTGAATTGCACAACAAGGCATTTGGCCGCCCATAAGATTCTGGATCTTGGGCCTTGCCAACTGCATGGTTGTTGAGTAACATCGTGCCAAGGCATATTCATTGAGCTACCCCAACCGGATGCATGGAGGCATACCCCGCCTTGACGACTAGACGCCAACAGCTAGTGTGGGGCAGAGAAACGGGCTAGGGTGGGTTGGACCCTCAGGTGTCGACAACCTCTGGCAGAGCGCGAGACTGTCGTTCGTACAAGCCGTCGTGTCTATCTGATACTCGACCAGCAACATGAGCGAATCCGAGTTCAAGACATTGGGATTTGTTGGCCTGGGAGCGATGGGGAAACCAATGCTAGTGCATTTGGCAAACAAGCTCCCAAAAGAGTCGCGGATATACGTTTTCGACGTTATCGAGGAAGCGATAAACGAAGTTTGCTCGCAATTCCCAGACAGAGTGTTGAGGGCCACAGACGCCAAAGATGTCGCACAACAAGCGGTAGGTCATGTCAGCTTGTTGGATGATCAGGCTAACGGATTAGGATACAATCATCACGATGGTGCCCGAAGGCTCGCACGTTCGCTCAGTTTACCTCGATCCCTCGCACGGCGTCTGCAGCGCGGATATCTCCAACAAGCTGCTCATCGATTGCTCCACGATAGACACGGCGACTAGTCTGGAAGTCAAGGAACATATCGAGGAACATTTCCCCACCGCATCATTTTATGACTGCCCAGTGAGCGGGGGCGTTGTGGGCGCGATCAAAGGCACAATAGCATTCTTCTTAGGCTGCGCAGAGTCGGATCCGAACATCAAGAAGCTAGCACCGCTGATGGAGATGATGGGAAAGCAGGTCATTCCATGCGGCGGTCCCTCTCTGGGACTTGCTGCGAAGTTGTCAAACAATTACCTCTCAGGTGTCATAGCGATTGCTTGCTCGGAAGCGTTCGACATGGGCATGAGATCTGGCCTCGACCCTCGCACTTTAGCCAAAGTGTACGCTGCAGGAACCGCGCAAAATGCTATTTGCGATCGCTTTTGCCCTGTTCCGCATGTGTACCCGGAAGCGCCTTCTTCAGGTGGATACAAGCAGGGTTTCAAGGTGCAACTGATGCGCAAAGATTTCGGCCTGGCAGTGGATATGGCAAAGCGTGTGGGATCCCATAATGTTCTGGGAGAGGTGGGCCTGGAAACATACGATGGCGCAAGCAAAGATCCCAACTGTCGTGATTTGGACTCGCGCGTGGTATACAGATATCTCGGTGGTAACGAAGACTGGCAGCCGACGATGAATGGATCATAGAGTAGCCTCTCCTAGGAAGCGACATGCGAACAATGACGGCGGAGGGATTTCTCGTGCTGGGTGTGACGCAATGCTGCATCCGTTGGAGAAGAGGGGCAGTGGTGAGGGGCATCCCCAACGAAGGAACACGGGTGCCGGCCCACATGAACATCATTCTGTAGAGTCCTGTTCTGAGATTCCAAATACCTACTTGAGACACAGCATCCTCTCGTGTTCAGATCAATTCAATTTCAGCCATCTCGAGAGCCCCCAGCCAACCTACCACCCATAAAGGAGCTCCCACCAATCGCTGGCGCCATGTCATCGGATCCGAAATACGACGACCTCCACAAACAGCTCTTCGATGAGGGCTTGAAGATGCGCCGCAGCGTCGTAGGAGAGGAGTATGTTGACAGGGCTCTCGCCAATGGTTCTACCGACTTTTCGCGAGCAGGACAAGAACTCGTGACCGAATGGTGCTGGGGTTATGCATGGACACGGCCGGGGCTCAGCAAGCAGCAGAGAAGTCTGCTTAACATTGGCATGCTCATGGCGCTGAACCGCGCACCTGAGCTGGCGGTCCACGTTCGCGGTGCTCGCAACAACGGCCTATCGGAACTCGAGATCCGCGAAGCCATCATCCACGCAACAACATACTGCGGGGTGCCGGCGGGCGTCGACGCGATGAAAACAGCCGAGAAGGTGCTTAATGACATGGCAGAGAAGGGCGAGATGCCACGAGAGCTCGGGGCCAAGAGCGAGCGGGCGTAGGTCGGGTGAAGGTGGGATGTAGGTCGGGTGGACAGGAGAGCCGGTCAGCGCAACGCGTCAACAAATGAAACTGCAGCAGACGCGACCTGGATATCGGGCCAGCAAGCAAGGCCCACAAAGCTCGTCTGTTGCTCTGCTCAACACCAGTCCACCGCTCAAAATACCCTTTTTGCAAAATATGAAGCTTTCCGACCCTATGTGTGCCTCGGTGATGACGCAGATTCAGATGCTCGTCCCGCCAAGCCTTGGACGGTTGGTGGCGTCCCCACACATGAGTTTCTCCGCATTCACGTCCCGCACTCTCCGCATTCTGCTACTACTCCCTCCTCCCCGACCTCCAACCTCCCAAACGCCGCTTGATGTCCCCAACGGAGCACAGGGCTCACTGCGGACGGTCTGAGATGCTGGCACTGCTGGTGGACCAATGAAGCTGTAGCCGCCCGTCTTATCTAGCTCGCATGGAAACAACCTCGGGCGAACAAGCGCCGGTGGGGAAGAAGGAGAAACGCTTCCATTGTGACCACTGCGGTCGCAGCTTTGCGCGCCTCGAGCATTTGCAACGCCATGAGCGTATCCGTAAGTCGTGCGCACGGCCACATTGAGCCATTCTAATGCGCCCCCAAGACAGCGGGGTCAAGCCCTTCAGTTGCGGTGCCTGTAACTACTCTTTCACACGCAGGTAAGGCAACCGGTGGCCGTGGCCGACATTTGTGGGGTGCTGATCTTCAAAGTGACTTGCTTGTTCGACACGAACGATTGACCCACCACAAGCACAGCCTCAACCACAAAGACCAGCAACATACTGTCGACGAATATGTCATGCAAGAGCAAAGGCCACCAAAACGTATACGCAGCAGCTTCGATGCTGGCCGGCCGGTCCCTGAGATCCCCAGTATGATGTCTACCCCAGCAGCTGTGCACATGGACATGCAACCGCCTCTCCACCCTCATCCGCCCCCTGTACCCATGCATTACAGCCAGAACGACGAGTTTTCTCTAGCAGCACTCTCTATGGCAGCAGAGTATCAGTCATTGCAGGGTACACAAGCAACCATGGCGAACGGCGACTCCCACCACGCGGGTCCGCTGCCACTGCAGAACACCATTTCGCAAACGATTGAAACGCATGCAATACCCCAGAGCACTGTTCACATGAATGGCTCGCAGATTGGCGGTCCCAGCCTCGGGGAATCATTAGACAGTCTAGCAGCTTTCTGGGACAATGAGCCGCTGGCCTCATACCGCCTTTCGAGCATCATCAACACAGAACAACCTATGCCATTCTTTTCACCGGAGTCGCTTGGGTACGGAAACGAGTTCCTTCCAAACGCAAGCACACCTTTAGCTTGTACACTTGTACCTCAACCCCAAAACGACGAAAATCATACCTTTTCGCGTTTCGGTTCGAGGTTGCCTTCGTTGCAGCCCGAAGATCTAGGTCAGCATGATAGCCGCCGAGGATTTGCAGACATATCCCTGGATGACCGACAGAAGATTGTAGAGAAACTAGACGAGTTTTCCTCGATACTTCCCGTGGACTTCAAACTACCTACTCGTTTGGCGCTTTGCAGATACCTAGCTGCCTATATCAATGGCTTTCATGAGCACATGCCCTTCTTGCACATTCCCACCCTGTCAGTCGACGGCTGCTCCATCGAACTACTTCTTGCACTCGCCGCAGTGGGCGCCCAATACACCTTTGAGGGAGAGAAAGGGGTAGAGTTGTTTAATGTGAGCCGTACGATAGCCACGCATCGCATCCGCAGGAGAGACGCGCGCTTAGTCGAGCTACACCGTCGGGCCGAATCGGATCGTTCTTCCTCGCACGAACCAGGTGTTGTATCGCGGCCACGAAGCCCTGTCCGTGCTCCATCCACTGTTGGCCCACTTGGTCTTCCATCCGGTTCTGACATTGTACCGATGGGAGAAGATCTCATGCAAACAGCTCAGGCTCTGCTGCTGCTTATGGCTCTCTGTACTTGGGCCAAACACAAAGAGATCTTGCGAGAAGCTCTTGCAATTCAGTCCATCTTGGCCACCCTGATTCGCGATGATGGATTGGAGAACGAACCGTTACGGTACGACCTATCCTGGGAGGACTGGATACGCCGTGAGACGATCAAACGAACCAAGTTCATTGTTTACGGCTTCTCGAATCTCCACTGCATCGTCTACAACATTCCGCCATTCTTACTCACTTCCGAAGTCAAATTGACTCTGCCATGCAGTGCTGCGGAGTTCAAGGCTCCAAATGAAACATCTTGGCGAGAGGAGAAGAAGAATGGCGCTCCAGAGATCCTGTTTCAGGATGCTTTGCAGAGACTGTTCTCCAAGAATGGTCGAGACATTACGCAATGGAACTCAAGCGCTGGAAACTACGCTTTAATACATGCCCTGATCCAGCATATATTCTTCGTCCGTCAAGTCGTCCGTTGCCGCTTTGACGGACCGGGGGAGCTCAGTCAAGACGATGTGTCGTACCTCGAAAATGCCCTGAGGAATTGGCAAATTGGATGGAAGAAGAATCCCGAGTCCTCTCTGGATCCCATGAGCCCCAATGGCCCAGTTGCTTTCAACTCCACCGCCCTTCTTCGCTTGGCATACATTCGCCTCTACGTGGACACCACCGGTCGAGCTCTGGATACGCGGGATCCCGTGTTGATCGCCAATGCATTGCGGGCCGGTCCTGCCATTCGGCGCTCTCCTAAAATTACTCGAGCTGTCCTGCACTCAGCCCATGCATTAAGCATTCCCGTTAAAATTGGCTACCGGCTCGTGGCCAAGACTCAATCGTTCATTTGGTCCATACAGCATTCTCTCTGCACGCTGGAATGCGCCTACTTGATGAGTAAGTGGTTGGAAGCGCTATCTGTACCTAGTCCAGAGCCTGCTATCACAGAAGACGAGCGCCGGATTACTTCAATCGTCAAGAGCATGCTCGATGAGACGGAGTTCGCTCTTCCGGCTGATGTACCTATTGACTCACCCGCGTACACCAAGTGTTTAAGCGCTGGAGTCCTCAGGGTCTGGGCCACTATCTTCAAAGGCGCGCAGACTTGGGCGATCGTCGACGTCATTGGCAGTGCTCTAAATTTATACGCAGACATGTTGGAGTCGGGATGACTTTCGGCTTTCTGGTCGCAACGAGGACGCTTTAGTTGGACTCTGGTCTGTCTCAATTTTTATAGCGACATATCAACAACTAGTTTGCCACCGCCACCCTTGTGGTAATCCTCGACTAGTGTGTTGAGACCTGACAGAGGGAAGGACTTGGCCACCGCCCGTATACCATGATCAGCAGAGAAGTTCAGCATTTCCCGCAGCGTTCTGTTGCTCCCAACGAGGCTGCCTATGATTGAGATGTCTCGAAACACAATGTCCCGGGAAGACATATGGAAACCCGCTTCTGGGAAAGACACGACCACGCACTTGCCGTGGGATTTTAGCAGTGTCATGCCATAATCGAACGCTGCTTGACTTTCGGGCAGAATAATAACAGCATCAACGCCCTTCTCCCCAAGATCGCGTTTCCCGTCTTCCACGCCAAGTTGCTGTACGACGTCTGCTGCTTTCTCAGATCTCGCGTCTATAATTCGTGCGCCGGTGTCGAGTGATCTAGCCAGGCTGAGTGGCCCGTCCGCCGCATCGATTCCAAGGACTTTGAACCCCATCTTCGTCGCATACTGCAATCCAAGATGTCCAAGGCCTCCGCCAGCTCCCATGATTGCTACACGGTCCCCAGATCCCAGCTGGCATCGTTTCAGGGCAGCATAAATCGTTATACCAGCGCACATGAGCGGCGCAGTCTCCGCTGCCGAAAGTTTGTCTGGTATGGGCGCTAGTTGGCGAGAATCGACCACGGCATACTCTGCAAATCCGCCGTCTTTGCTGATTCCGTTGTTCTCTGCACGAGTGCAGTGTACCGAGTATCCTTTCTCGTCTTCGGCTATCGGGTCCTTGCAACCCTGGCACTCGAAACACTCCCGACAAGCATGGAACGCGCGTCCGGTAACCCCAACCCGGGTGCCTATCTTGAATCTGACTGCATCTGGACTTGGGCGAGCGGAGTGGGAGACTATTGTGCCGGCAAACTCGTGGCACCCGATGTGTGGGAAGGAATTTGGAAAGCCTGGCATCTGCCCTTCAGCTAGAACATAGTCTGTATGGCAGTACGATGCGGCATCAACTCTAATCAATACGTCGTCTGGATGCGAGGGTTCCGGTATAGGTACGGTGCATAATTGGTATGGTTGCTTGTAGGCTTCGAGGAACTGGCCCCGCATTGTTTCGGGAAGCTTGGTCGCCATCGCGGCTTCTGTGATACTGGAAAACTCCGAATTTCGTGTCTGCTGGAAAAGATACCAGCGCCTTTGCGTGTATATGTCATTTTGATCGTGTGCCATGGATCCAGGCGCAAACCCCGCAGCGGGGTATGGGGGAATAAGGTGGGGCTGAGCTCTCCCAAGTCACGCTTTCTCCAATTCTCTCGTTCATCCCAGATCGCGATGTGATCAACGTCAGTGTATCTTGTAAACAAAACAATTCATATTTCTCGTTGATCAGCTAACGTCTCACTGCCATCATGACCTCGTCCGTCAACGAAGAAATCGTTACCCTTCCGGCGCCTTCGCCAAACCAAGTCTACGTTACCATATCGGCCCTCGAAGGCGGTCACCTGACCTTGCCCGAATCTTCCTTCGTCACGCCTGCTGATCCCGAAAAACGCAGCACTGTTCCCTCCCTATCTTTCCTCATCCAACACCCACCGTCACTCCAAACCTTCAACCAAAACTCCAAAACCACCAAACTCATCTTTGACCTCGGCCTCAAGCGCGACTTCTCCGGCTACCGCGAAGCCCAACAACACCATATCGCCCAGCGCCAACCCACGACGGTATCGCCCGACGTCGCCGAGAGTTTGCGAAATGGCGGCCTCTCACCCTCAGACATCGACGTTGTCGTCCTCAGCCACGTCCACTGGGACCACGTAGGCACCCCCTCAGACTTCCCCAACGCAGAATTCGTCGTGGGAAACGGGACCCTCCATCTCCTCGCACACGGCGCCGGGCCTCTATATCCCGCATCCCTTTTCAACGCCACCGAACTCCCGCACGACAGGACGAAAGAACTCCCACCTGTAACCGAAAGCAAGGAATTTGCCTCGCACACCCGCGTCACAGACCACACATGGCGCCCCCTCGCTGGGTTCCCTGCTGCAGTCGACTTCTTCGGCGACGGCTCGCTGTACATCGTCGACGCGCCGGGGCACCTGCACGGCCATGTCAATGTGCTCGCGCGCACGGCGCCGGGGAAGTGGGTGTACCTTGGTGGCGACTGTTGCCATGATAAGAGGATCTTGAGTGGGGAGCGGGAGATTGCGCTGTATGACGATGGGAGGGGTGGGCTAAGGAGCGTGCATATGGATACGGATGGGGCGACGAGAACGGTGGAGTGGGTGAGGAAGTTGCTGGGGGAGGGAAAGGTGAGGGAGGAGGGGGGTGAAAGGGTAGATGTCGAGATTGTGGTTGCGCATGATGGAGGGTGGAGAGAAAGGAATGGGGGGAGATTTTGGCCGGGGACGTTGTAGGGTGGATGAGGGTTAGGTGAGTGTGAGTGTGAGTGTGAGTGTGAGTGTGAGTGTGAGTGTGAGTGTGAGTGTGAGTGTGAGTGTGTAGAAACAAGCACGCTAAGAGCATATCATCCCACCCTACTGCATCAACGTGCGAGAACGATTCGCCATCGCATATTAACGATCGCCACGGCCCGCCAGGCATGTCCGAAGCTTGTCATGTTTAGGAAGCTTAACACTTTGTTATCCTCCCAAAAGACCCATGTGTGTACGTACGCACGCCTCGATTGGTCTGTTCCTGCCCATAAATGTCACACGATTACGAGCTTTGCCCACGCGACACCACGAACGGCAAGTACATGTTGAGATCCGGGTTTCAGTAACGTACTCTAGTCGCATAGTATAAAGGCATACATTTCTGCTATATCTATTCACTCAGCACCCATCATTCCCGCTCGTATCCATAATGCATCTCCCAACACTCCTCAGCGCCGTCGCGTTCCTCACCACAACCGTCGCAGCCGCCAAACCCACCGTCTACCTCATCCGCCACGGCGAGAAACCCGCCAGCGGCAACGGCCTCAGCACAGCAGGCCAGCAGCGCGCGCAATGCCTTCGCTCCGTCTTCGGCGCTACCTCTGAATACCACATCGGCCACGTCATGGCGCAGACGCCAAAGTCTGGTACCATCCTTCCCCTCTCCACCCGCCCATCGCCCATCGTCTGCTAATTCTGTCCCGGGAAGATGGCAAACGCAAACGCCCCTACGACACCGTCGCGCCCCTCGCCGCCGACCTCGGGCTCTCCGTCGACACCTCCTGCGACCGGGACGACGCGAAGTGCGTGGAAGATGTGGTCAAGGGGTATACGGGCGCAGGCAACATCTTGATCTGCTGGGAGCACGATGCGTTGAGTGATATCGTGGATGAGTTGGGCAAGGACGACAATCCGCCGAGCTACCCTGATGATGCGTAAGTTTGCTGTGAAGTGCGGTGAGAGGGTGTGCTAATGTGGGGCAGGTTCAATATTATTTGGATTGATCCGTATCCTTATGATGACGGGGTTACGGCGCAAGAATCGGAGAATTGTCCGGGGTTGGATAGTTGAGGGGATTGTGAGGGAGGGGAGATCACGTGTTGTTGATGAGGCCGGGGCTGGGGGCGATGTCACAGAAGACTTGGGCGTGGCTCAGATCTGTATTGATACTATGGGTCTCGTTACTCTGGTTCTCAGATGGAATCTGATGAGCAATGTTATCAAAATTTATAGCAGAGAATTAGATGTACAAGTTTGGACGACGGAATGCACCACACAGTGCGGCATCTGATAGCACACATCGGGGCTAAGGGTCGTACGAACACTTCAACTACCGTCTTCCAGGCTCGCGAGGCTTCTTGCTCATCGTGTTATCTTACAAAGTAAGAAAGGGTAGCCGTTTCTATCAAACTTAATACTTCACAGGGTATTGGGTCAAGTTGAAAACGACAGTGCAGAGCTTTGAAGGCAGCTGCGGCAAGGTAGCGCACGTGACCGCAAAATGCCCGCGAGCGAGGCTGTAATGGATCCGGGCGCTGCACCAGCGACCGGAATGGCCCTTCGTGAAGAATTTGCCCCTTCCCGATTCGGCGTCAATCCTGGGACTGCCTAAGCCCGAGGCTTCTCGACCATACCGCACTCTCTTGAACGGCCAGAACAACCGACCACAGCTATCACACACATTCGACAGATACTCCCGAACTCTTAACTACCACTCCAGCGCCCAATATGTCGTTCTTCGGAGATCTTCTCAACGAAGTCGACAAGGGCGAGGCTCTCCCCAACCGGAGCGCTGATCACAATGCACGCCCACATGGGTCATCAGCCCGCAAGCGCCCTCAGCAGGATAGCCCGGTCATTTTAGTGGGTCCCTTGAAGGCCGACGTCGCCGCCCTCAAGAAGGTTCAAGTTTCGCTGGAGGCTTCGATGGCTCACCAAGATTTGGAGCACCCGATTGGGGAGGATGGCTACTGCAAGTACAACGCGAACAATTTCGGAGAGATACGCGATGTCGAGGCGATCCAGCGCGAAGTCAAGGCCCTGCGAGAGGAGAACCGCTCCCTAAAACTCAACCAACAAGCGATGAACAACCGCAATGACTACCGCATCCACAAGATCGAGATGGCCCGGGTCCGACGCATGATTGCCGTCGCTGACAACGACCTCGCGCGAACTCAGGTCCAGCTTGGTCACGCGCACACTGTGCTTTCCCAGCACGGCCTTCCCATCCCACGTGCCAACGACTCTCGAAGGTCCGAGTCCTCTCAGGCCACACTGACTGCTTCCTCGGCCCTCTATGCGGACGAATATACAAGCCGCCAGAAGCGGGCGACCACTCGAACACCTACAGTATGTCAGCTGTGGCTGAAGGGCAAGTGCAAGAGCAGTGCGGCAAGATGTGCGCGGCGTGGGTTTCTTCACGAGGTTCCTGAGATGGCGGGATGTTCTATGCCTGACGTAGATTGAGAACTCTGTCTACACTATGGTCACTCAGGATACCTCGATGGACCTCAATACATGTGTGGCACATCTGTTTTGAGTATCCAGTACGATCATCCGCGTGGGATGGGAAGATAGCTTATGGTAATGAAAGCAACCATCATGGTCAATTTTTCACACCCATTCATACAGATACAAGCAGATGTCGTGATCATCCAGGATTCTCGATATCCTATTATAGAGATATGCAATTATTTGTTGAACAGTTCTTAGCCATACAATCTTCATGTGTCCTTCAGAGTTGACATTAGACATTCCTTGAACATAAGCAGCACAATCTCAGTGGACTAGCTATCCAGACAAGCAACCATTATTGGCTATTGGCTATTGTTTCTGAGTTTTCACCTCGTGTGTCGGTTTACCTTCCAGCTTGCTATTTATGCTGCGTTCTGTTACTACGTGGACGCATTGCATGGGACACCCAGCCGTATCCGCCCCCCGAATCAATCATCGGCCACTCTAGAAGCGATATCACATGGCGATCTGTGGAATGCGACAGGTTGCTCAAGCTTGTCCTATGCACATGTATAGCGCCGGCATATGCAGTATGCAAGCTCGAGATACAACCTTTTACTTAGCTTCTGTTCGACTCAATCATGACGCTTTAAACTTTACACAAGACATCTTCCTCGAAGAGAACTCATAAAGCTCTCAATCAATGAAAAAGTAGTGTGGTAAGTTCTGATGGCACCCGTCGCCTATTCAACAGACCGGAGGTAATCACGTTCTGGAAAAAGCTCAGAGACGCAGAGCCGGATCTGGCCGGCCGGGCGGCACGCAACCAGGCGGCTCATACTTGTCAAAAGAATACCAGGGAGGCACCCGTCACCTAATCAACAGACCGGAGGTGACCACGTTCTGGAAAAAGCTCAAGGACGCAAAGACGGTCTGATCGGCCGGGCGGCACGCAACCAGGCATCAAAAACTTGCCTCAAAGATCATCAGACAAACACCCAGGACGCAAAAAACAGATCTAACCAGCCGGGCGGCACGCAGCCAGACGTCAAATGAGTGCCTGGATGATTGCAACATCTGTGAAAGTTACCGTATCGAAGCTCGTGCCTACACGAAAGGGTTGGAGTACTTAGCTGGATTCACGGCGGTGGGCGCAGGTGTGCGGCCTAGCTCAGGCGCCGTTAAGTGGATAAAGAAGAAGAAGAATACGAGGGCGGGGTTCGGGTTTATATAGACAGGCAGGTGCGCTAATGAAGCTTGGGCCACCAGCGCGGGGATACCTCTCGCTCCGGTGAAGGAGGCGACAGCGAGGTCGCTGCACCGACAGCTTGGGCCGTGCGCAGTATGGATAGCCGTAGAAGCTTTTCCGGGAGCCATTCGAAGCATATGTGGTGTGTATCTTGAGTCCCGGTGACGTAGAGGGCTGCCGCAGGTGAGAGGGACTTTGGGATGAAGGTCTTGTCACGTGCATGTTGATGTTGGAAATGTGTCTGGCGGCAGACCACATTTCCTCTATCCGTACTCAATTCTCGACTCTTCGCAAGCTTCTGTAAGCCGCTCTCTGTCCGTACTGGGGTCTCTTCGTTGCGTTACTTCGCATTCATGAAGATGCCAATGGAGTTTTGCAGCTTTATCAAGCTCCCCGCATCAACAAACATTGAGAAGTGCGGCCTTCGCAGATTGCATAAACGAGGTCGCAGTCACGCACGATTATGAAATGTTCTTTTCCTCAGTTAGAGCTAAGCAAGTTGTTGGTCAAAGAAAATGTGGTTGTGGTTGGTTAGGAAGCTGCGTCTTTCAGGCAACCTAGCATCGGTGAGCGCGATACCGCTGCATGGCTTGCGGGCATGCAGATCCTAGCTAGATGATACAGACATGATCGTATCTTGAAAGCTTCTCACAAACCCTTTACCGAGCCGAACCCGAATCCGACTGAACCAGGTTACATCTCAATATGTGCACCTGTGCCCTTTGCAAGCTTGATATTCATCCCATCAGCGCTATGTTTACTCATAGATGCTCGCATGCTCGTCTTGTATTTCAAGAGAAATCAATACTTATAGTAAAGAGTCGTTCCGTAGACCTGAGGATATTCTATGGCGTCCAGCAGGTTCTGCTTCCGTGCTAGAAACATCATCCACACGTAACGCTCACAAGACATATAAGTTTTGACCTTTGACCGGAACTTTCCCTACATATGTTCCACCACCTGCGAGTTCATAATTCTCGATTGGTGTCGTCCTTTCTACAGCAGGTTTTGCTTTTTTACTTTGTTTATGATTCGAAAGCAAAACGGGGACGATAACGGCTCCGCGGTCTGCCGATGAACAAGGCTTGGGCGGCAAACAAGGTATGGAAACCCTCAGACCGCGTTGATTGCTTAGGAAACACATGGGTTGCGGCATGAGAACCTTCCAGTTGTGCACAAGCCCATGGAGCCAATTAGGCAATGACGCCCTGCATATAAACCCGTACCCCGACAGCCGAAGAGCACTCATCACCCACGCCCACCATCACCCCGTTTTGCTGGACTCAAAACTTTATTGCTCCTGGAAACATTAACCAAACACACCACTATGGTAGTAGGCCTTCGCACCTAGACTGTTTGGAAGAGATGCTAATATATGATCGAATGAATAGTTCAACCTCTTCAGCTCATTCTCAGACAAGGCGCCCCCGCAAGATCAGACAATGGCCGATGCACCACCCGTGACGGTCAAGAAGGAGGGCGACTCTACAGAAGCACGGGCCGGCATAGCAGAGGCGACCATGGTGTCCGCTCAAGAAGATGTTGACAAGGATCCACGAGTCGCAGCTGTGAAGGCCACGAAAGATCGTTTTTCGGAAGAGGCCAGAAAGGCATTAGAGTCTGTAGCGCGCATGGAGGACGAGTTCAAAAAGTTCCGCGGAATCTTGTTGAGCATCCAGCAGGCTGAGCGCGGATACAGCGTGGAACTCCATCAGATAGAAGAGAGCTTCCAAGGCCAGCAGGACATCCTGCGACTTCATACAGACCAGATCGACTCCACGGAGGACGCCGAGACAAACTTCGAGGCCATTGACGAGGCCAACGCGAAGATTCGGGTCAGTCTACCGCTACTTACGATCATTGGCATAGACTGACAGTCACTTAGGAACTACACAGCACCAAGAAGAAGGTGGTATCGATGCTGAACCAGTCCCAGATCGATCGTGAGGACTTGGAGATTCGTCTGTCGACTCACCAAGCGGAGGTCAACCGGGTCATGAACCAAGTTCAAGACTTGGCCCAAGGCCAGCCCGAGCAGAAGCGCCACAACCCTGGAGCTAGAAAGCGCGACTCCTCTGGAACTGTCAAAACGTTAACGGATGTGGCCGGTACTGTCGATCCTCTCTCTCCGTCTGTCCGTCCTGCCAACCCTCGCACTCCCAGTGGCCGTAGCCGTAGCCGTTTGATTGCGTCCAGCCGGATCCACAAGCCCAATCCAAGCAGCAGCGATGTGGTCCCTTCCTCCTCTCATCCGTCTCCGGGCCCGACCAAGGATGACCCCGACGAAATCGATAGGCATTAATCACTACCTTCCAGCACTACGATAAAGTGCGAGCAAATGCTGCGCTTTATGAGTGGACTATACATCTAGACGTCTGCGGTCGTATGGATTCTTTATTGCGCCTTTCGGGATCAAACAACGTTCTGGATTCACGAGCCAGTGCTCTCTTATTAGGATCGACACTGCTACTTATGGGGAGCAAGCAAATTTTGGGTTCTTGCAGACTGCTGAACGTAACATCGGATTACCGATCGAATGATGGAGGACTTATCTGTTCCGATCCCTGTTAGTTATACACCTGGGAAGATTCATGCGGAAAGGACATAGGTTTATGTAGAGCGAAAATGGACAGATTCAAATATCTCACTTTCATTCGTGCGGTTGATACTAGCATGGTATGTTCCCGGAACATCGCAATCCGCTCGGGTGTCTGGCGCTTTGGCTGGCGCAGCGGCAAGTACCTACTATGAGTATGATTCTTAAGGCTTATATACAGCCTCCACATCGGACAATGCTGGCTTGACAGTCGGTTCCTTGAGAAATGATGATTAACTGGGCAACGGTCGGAAAGACTTTGATGTTTTGTAATAGTCTAGGGACTACATCTAACATTGAATTTGCGCTGGTGCCATTTATATGAAATCAGAAGTTTTTCAAGAGTGAAATCTAGCCGATTCCCATTGCAAGACTAAACTAGACTCTTACAAAGCATGGAGATTGTCCAGTTGTTGATCACGTGACTGGTCTCCATATGGGCATCTGCATCCTGCATTTCAGTAACATGGTTAACTCGATGAGCCTGATGACAGAGCATACGATACCCACGTGAGTTTATGTTTGTTACGATGAGATGTAGAACTGCAGCCGTCGTATTATGTTCCCCCTGTCGCTGTTTGTGTAGTGGCGGATCTCCGCTTCCAGTAAAATACTCCGCGTCCTTTCTTCATTGATACATTTTCGCGGCTCAGTGGGTCCTGGAAATGGATCTATGGGGAGAGGGAATGCGTAGGTATGCGCTGGGGAGCTGCACGAATAATTGTGAAGTTGTAGGGAGGGTGGAGGATGACGTGGCGCCGTTTCCTCAGCCCCAATGTTTGCGCGTGGTGCTCGCGTCGATATCCTAACAGCACTGCTTCTCCATGCACCCACAGTGCATTTATAATCAACGCAGGTTTGATACGCTCCTTTCTATCTTCATCTCAGTAGCGTATAGAAGCCAAGTCGAATTCGTCAGCCATCTTGGCCCAAGTCCAACGACGGGTTGCACCGCTCTACCGAGAAGTTTGAAGAACAAATTTGCGATTTGTGGCTCGTGCTATACGATATCGACAGTGGCATGAATCTGAGCGATAGGGATATACGTTGGGCGCATCGGTCCTCTGCTGAATCATGGAAATCCCCTTTGAGCACTGCAGTTTTGGAGTGACAGGCTGTAGCCAAGGGCGCGGACGGATAAGGCAAACTGAGCGGGGTTTGAGAGGTCCAGGACCGCGCATCGGATGGTGATCGTCCAAAAGACTCCGGTGATACATCGTATCGTGCTCTTCTTCGCCTATAATTGTACACCTTCGCCTCGCAGGATTCGCTCGCGTGGCGCAGTTACGCCCTGCAACCCTGCTACGCACGAATCTGCCACCACAGCCCACCACAGTACCATCGTAGCCTGGTCAAATTTAGCCGCCGTTCAAAAACGATCTAATTTCCCGTTTTCCCCACCTGCTAGTTCTCCATGACTCTCTGCACTACCGGTCAATGGACCCTCTCACCGCATTTGGCCTTAGCGCCAACGTCTTCCAGGTCGTCAACTTCTCGATCGACCTGGTCTCCCACGGTTACCGTATCTACAAGTCCACCGACGGCACCCTGGGCGAGTTCAGCGACACGGAAAAACTAGCCACTGACCTGTCCGGCTGCAATCACTTACTACTGAATTATCTGCACCGCGTTGATGCCGTCGATGCCGTGAAACCGCCACCTTTGGTGCCAGGCGACAGTAACACGACGCTAGTAGCTGGCAACGAGGCTCCCAACAAGCCACAACGTTTTATAAACGCGGATGAGCAGGCGCTTGCGGATCTCTGTCACGATTGCAATCGCATAGCTGATACGCTGCTCTTGAAGCTTCTGAAGGTGAAGCTCAAGCCTGGATCCTCGAAGAACGAGTGGAGGGCTGCAGCCAAGGCGTTCCGTGTCGCGTGGGACAGGAGTGAGATCGAGTCGATCAATTCGCGGTTGCGACAGTATCGCGAACAGCTGAACACAAGGTTGTTACTGTCGGTGAGGTAACCATCCCCCGCTTTGGTTTGCTGCACATGCGCACGAGTTTGTTGTACCCGGCTAATCTTAACCCTTCGCCACTTATAGAGAACGTCTGGACCGCAGCGCCACCCAGCACGACGGCCGCCTGGAAACACTCGAAGAGAAGGCAAGAGATATACTGTCCACGTTGATGGAGAACCGCAACGACGCCAACATGGACATTGCCGTCCTCACCACGCGTCTTTCGCGGCTCATCATGGCCGAGAACGAAAGGACGCGTGAACTCTTGAATGCCACACTGCTCCAAGTCAGCCGCTCATCCACACTCGATGTCGCCTCGCAACCACACGACGACTCGTGGGTCTCGATATCGCGCGCCAACACGCCCTCTCCGACGCCAGCTCCGTCCCTGCATGAGGCCGTGAGGTCAGGCACTTTGCAGCATGTGCGCAAGATCCTGCGCAACGTGCGGCAACACGTTGACGAGCTGGACGAGGACGGACGATCCGCACTACACCTCGCGTGCGTCAACAAACGATTCGATATCGCAAAGTACCTGATTCAGAAAGGCGCCGACGTGAACCAAGACGACGACACGGGGTCGACGCCGCTCCACTATGCTGTGCAAAGCGGCGACGCTGCATTCGTGCGCTTCCTCTTGATGCGCCATGCGAACTCCGACTTCGAGAACGATGAGGGCCGAAAGCCGTTCTACTACGCAAACAAAGATAACTTCTTGCTAGACTGGATGCGAAAGTGCGGGCACCATGTCGATGCTGTTGACGCAACCACTAAACTCACAGCGCTCATGCAAGCTGTCAAGAACGGCGACGAGACAAGCGTGAGAGCACTCATCGACCAAAGCGCAGATCTCGACGTCCAGTGTCCAGCAAAGAACACAGCACTGCACTACGCGTGCGAATCAGACGACACATCGATCGCAAATCTCCTCATCGCCAACAGGAGCAAGCTCAACATCCAAAACAACGCCAGCTGGACCCCCCTCATGACCGCCGTGCGAAACGGAAACCTCTCTGCAGTGAAGCTCCTCACATCCGCCGGCGCAGACCTCGAGAAGACCAGCTCCGCTGAAGAGGACGCATACACGCCCTTGCTCGCAGCAATCTGCGACAAACACCCTTCCATCGCCTGCTACCTCGTCGAGCACGGCGCCGCCCTCAACGCGCGCGACAAATGGGGCTACGCGGCCATCAACCGCGCCGGCCAAGCCGGGTTCCTAGACCTTGTCCGCCTCCTCGTCGCGCACGGCGAAAGCGTCGACACGCAGAACAGCAACTCGGGATGGTCTGTCATCATGGAGGCGGCGTGGCACAACTTCCCCGACGTGGTCGATTACCTCGCCGACGCCGGCGCGCATCTCGAGCCCCGCGACGGGAACCGCGACACCCCGCTGCAGAAGGCGAGTATCAATGGAACCATCGAGTGTGTGCGGCGGCTTCTGGCGCACGGCGCGGACCCGAATACGAAGAATTATTGGGACTGGACCCCGTTGCATGACGCTGGTATTCGAGGGCACAGCGAGATAGTCGAGCTGCTTTTGAACGCTGGTGCTGATACCGAGGTGCGGAACGCCAGGGGTGAAGGCGAGAACACGGCGCTGATGCTTGCGAGGAAGAACAGAGAATGTGTGAGGTTGTTGATCGATCGTGGGGCTGACCTTGATGCCACGAACAAGAAAGGATGGACGGTCTTGATGGAGGCGAGCCATGATGGTAATGCAGAGGCGGTGGAGATGCTCTTGAAGGCAGGCGCAGGCACAGGTGTCACAGATGCCACAGGACATACGGCCATGGATTTGGCGAAGGAGGAGGGTAATGATGATTGCGTAAAGCTTCTGAATGGGTATAGAGCTAGCTGATAATGAGAGTTTATATAGTCACGAGGCCCCGGCAGACTGTATAAGAGTAAGATAAAGTGCCACGTTGTTTGCTGTTCCGGTACCAAGACATGTAACATACATTCCACCTCGACCTTCCTCCTGAAAAGCGCGATGGAGGATTGCACTATGCTAGTGAACACCCATCGCTTCGTGAGAAACGTTACTGGAGGCAACTCCAAGTCAAATATCACCGATTCAGACTCCGTGTTATGCTTCGCAATGCACCTGAATTGATGAATCATATGATCTGTATGACCAAAGATGATATGGGAACATGTTTCGCATGTGTGATAATTAGTGAAGCAAGCATCGTGGTGCCGCAGGAGATGCATGTCTCACATGCGGACACGGAACAGGTACCGAAGGCGGACTTGGGCGATGTCGTAGGCGATGTACTCATTGTATAGGAGGTGAGTGCCGGGAATGTTGGTGTTCGTGGGAAGTGTGCTGGTGTCGGGCTGAAGAACATGAAATTAGTAGAATTCTTTCGGAGCTTGAACAGGACTGGAAACAGAATAGAAGGAATGGGCGGGGATGCTTACCATCTTCACGCCACGAAGGGACGGATGCACGCACTCCGCATCCTTCCATGCCTTAGGGCCTGTCATACCCTTGCCCCAAGTGGACCAGTTACCCATGGCATAGGCGTCTTCTCCTGCGGTATATGAAGCCTGTGTCAATTCTAGCATGGGTTGACCAAGCTCGGCCTCGCAGAGTAGCAGCAGAGCATGACCCCCGCTGTTGTACGAACAGCAGTAATTTGCGGATTTGGAGGACATATCGGCCAGGTATATACCCTTGCCGAACATATATCCAGACACGGGTGCTTCGGGCTAATGACACTGGTTAGCGGCAGTGGATGCAGGGAGAAGCAAGGTCATCGTACCGGAGCGATGCGGAGACCCTGACTAAGGATGCCGCCAAAGTTGGTCGCTGGAGCAATGTCAGCGTAGGTTCGTGGGGTGGAGCCAGGCGTAGCTCTAATACGTACCCCGAGAGCCGTGCCAGAGTAGGCGTCTGTCGCTCTTGATGTTGGCAAAAGTGCTCTGTTGAAAACGGTCCAGTTCACCCTGGCGTTCGATGCGGAAGATGTTCTCGACTTGGTAGTCGACGGCATGAGTCGCACCCTTGGTACCGACCAAATAGCTAGCCAATTCATGATACTCGTTGCTGTTTGGATCAATGACCGACATTTCCTCGAGACCAAGGCTCTGAAACTGGCGATCCAGAGCATTGCTCTTCTCTGCACTGTTCAGGTCTTTCTTCATGAGATCTGCGGCGGCCTTCATGTCTCCCAGAGAGTCCAGTAGGTCGACCTCGCGTTTCAGTGCACTAGTATCACCGATAACAGGTGGTCGCGATCGACCGAAGTCGTGCGGTATCAAAGAGTAGTACTTGTTACTGAGGTCTTCAACTTCTTGCCGCGAAGAAACCCCACGTTTAAGCAGTGTCGCTAACTCAGTGAGGGTTTGGAAGCCACGGTTGATGGTTGCCTTGCTCAGCTTCCCTAGCGGCATCTTTTCAGCATCATAGTTCAGGTCGCTCATAGCCTCGTACATGTATTGTTGGTTGAAAATAAGCTGCATAAGAGACTGTACAGAGACCGCAAGGGTAGATTTCGCAGGCGAGACGCTTCGAGAGTGACGATCGTATCCGTTGGCAGCAACTTCTTCGACTTCCTCGTCTTCAGTATCAGGCTCGTAGCTGCGTTCGACGTACGCATAGGCACCTTGAAGAGGCACGTAGGTTAGCTGAATGTGTTGAAGAGATGATCACGAAACGCGCACGACGCATACCTTTCTTCGGCTCCGCACCGCGATCGTCCCAGGACAATTTGCTCTTATCCTTGAATTTCTTGTTGAAGTTCGAAAAGGCATCATCGTAGCTACCGGCGCCGAGGATTTTGGTTTGGCCCCTGTCTCCAACCCTGCCCCATCGCGTCCACGTCTTGTAGTCTTTTGTGGTCGGGTTCCATAGGAGCTGTAAGGGTCAGTGAGTGTTGTATAGTCAAGAAGGTAAACGACTAACCTGCACACGGTAGAACTTGTTGTTATTCGCAGATGCGTCAGTTTTGTTCAGAGACGCATCGTACACGATACCCTCGCTGTCGACATAGACACGATACGTCTGTAGCGGACAACCCTCATCTAGGGGAATGTTCACGTTACGAGACTTCAATACGGATCCTTCTCCGACCTTTGGCTCGAGCTTTGGTGCACTATCCAGCGGGCCGACTTTTGCAGCTTTGGCCGTCGGGGCATTTGAAGTGTCGAGCGATGCTGCACGCTTCTTGCCCTTTCCTTTCACGTCGGCGGCTGGCGCTGATCCGGTCACGAGTGAGAAATCGTCGGGAGCGACTGCATCGCTGCTGAGTTCGACCTCGCCAAGCCAATCGATGGACACGATGGGAACGCCGTTGTTCAGCGCGTCGTTGACCTTCTTCGAGCCTTTGTTAACATCGGCTGGCGTGGAAATGAGGATGTTTGTATCTGCAGTCACGCTCTTCGCACCATTGCCGCCAAGATGGGTGATCCTGTTTGAGACCGTCGGGTGCGTCGTGCCGGGGAAAGTGCCGCTAAGCGCGACAGTGTAGCCTGCGAGCGGCAATTTCGCACGCATCGTGGGTGGACTCGATCAAATGACAAGATTATCGAATGGGGGTCTGTCTGCTCGGGCGAGGAGAGATGTAATAGCCCTCCAAAAGTGAAGGGTGGAAGTGAGAGGTCGCACAAAATGACGTTGATCCCTCACCTGTCGTTGACGCGCTCTCATTGGCTAGGCATCAGGTGATAGCGCGTCTTAGCGTTCTTGCTGCCTGGCCATTGCTGCCTGAACTGTGCCGCCCTCAAACGGCTACTACATACTGCAGCTCGTCTGCTTGTACAAAGCTCGCGATCCACAGTGCGATTGAAGTCCCGGAACAGCAACATGGCCGCGGCAAGTCTCACGGGACTGCCCCTCGAGGTGCTTGTGCATCTGTAAGTTTGACCCTGTCACAACGCCTTGCCGAGCATTCGCATCCGCAGGGCAGCACTTCAACTTTGGCCTGAAATGTGGCCAACCCGACTTCACGACACGTTTTACTGACTACGGGTTGAAGCATCGCGGCCTATCTTTCTACGAAGGATCTCGGCGCCTTTCGTCTCACGAACAAGCACCTCGAAAAGGCCTTGTTTGATACGTTCGCGAAAGAATTCTTTACAAAGAAGCAGTTCATGCTGAGCACGGCAAGTTTGCAGACGCTCGTCGATATATCCAGACACGGCGCCCTCGGCAAGACCTTGAGACATGTAATTATTGGTCTGGAGTCATTCGATGCTACCAACTTGTCACCGCATTACTTCGGCATGAGCGATGCTCAGAACATCGCCTTCCAGCAAGGTTCCGCCGACCAGTTTGCTCTAAGTAGCTCTGGTCGTGATCGGGCTTTGCTTACAGAGGCTTTTCGTAATCTGCACAATCTTGACACAGTGGGTATCCGCGACTACGAGGCTTCCGGACGTGTGCGTGATGACAATTGCTGGACCAGCTATGGTGCACCTTCAATATCGCGCCAGATTGGAATCAACCTTCAGACTAACTCGAATAAGCTTGCGTCCCAGGCTTTTCTGCTGCTCATGCAGGCACTCGCCGATGCTGATCGACCGGTTCCTTCCATTGAGACTATTCTGCGAAAACGCCAAGCCGGAATGAACGACACTGCTTTCCTTCTTGGGTCACCAAATCCCAAGATGGACGTTGTGCTCAGTGGACTGCGACAATTGCTGCTGACACTCAACCCCACCGCCGAAACTCGCGCATATCGGTTGGACCCAAAAATCCACCCTACTTTTCTGGAATCATTCCTTCTTCGAACATATTCTCTCGAGCATCTTCGACTGAACTTTTGGAAATCCGAAATTGCTCCGGCGCAGTGGGTGCTAGTGCGGCTGTGCACAACGCCTGGCCTCTTGCCTGTCATGCGTCGTCTCGAGTTGGGCATGTTGACCACAATGCCCGATGTACTGGTTAACGTGATCTCAAAATTCTCCGCAACCCTACAACATGTAGGCCTGTGGAAGGTCGAGCTAAAGGATGATGCTGCTGCTCGTTGGAAGGACTCCGAAGACCGTTATAATCCATGGCCTCGCGTGCTCAAAGATCTCGCCACAACTACGAATCTTACCAGCATGAGCCTCGGATGTCTCGCTCAGAGATACCCATCAATACTCGTCCAATTCCCGGATGACAAGGTCGCGCAGCACTATTCAGGAGACATGAAGGTATGGATGCCGCAGCTTCTCGATCAATTGATAGTATTATGGCCGAAACCTCCACAAAGGAATACAGACGGAGAGAGCATGGATCATGACATGGATGAGAGTGAAGAGAGTCACGATTCAGACGAGGACGAAGATTATGATGAGTAATTGGGGCAGGACTGGGAGCTAGGTACTAGGTACCTGGGGATATACCAAACGCCAATACATGGAGACTGATGTCCTGCTTTGCCAGTTCCGAGTTCCGGCCCTTGATAGCTGTATGCAGACTAAAAATCCCATAGTCAGAGCATCCCGCACTAATGCATTCGGGTATGCAGCTAAGATCATCCAGCGGCAAGCTTCGTGCCGTGCGAACATCAGCTTGGCCAATCCCGCGCAAGATCTTCGCCACGGGCTGTCCCCTGTGTTCGACGCTCAGGAACAGGCTTGACATGTTTCTATCACGCAAATGGCGATTGGCGCGTTTTCTGCCCTTCTCATTGACCGGCAGTGGCGATGATGATGAAAGGGAGGGAAGATCATCGATTGCCCCGCACTTGTGTAGTACGAAATGTACATGGATGTGCTATCAGAGCTTGGTTATATACGTTGTGATATACCTGTCCCAACAAGAAAAAGCGATCGTGTCCTGACTGAGGTATTATGGCGAGCCGCCAAGCCTTCCTAACCTTGTTTATCCACTTACAACGCTTCCTTTTATATCACGTTTAGACGGCAGTCTATGTCCATGTTTGTCTAACACTTTACGGGACACTACTTTGTAGTTCGAGTTAACAATCAGAAAACCACATATACGTTGTGAGCACACTTGCCTGAAATTTGTGACGCGAATCTTTCCATCAAGATGGTGTCTTCCTGGCTTACGGTACTATCTTTCGCTTGGGCGTCTACAGCAGCTTTTCACACGAATCTCAACTATGCTTCGCCTTCTCTCCGTCACCTAGCCCTTGGAATCGACCTTCCGAAGGTAGCAAAGCGCAGTCCAGCCCTGCGAGCTCGTGCGTGGGCCCCAGAAGCTCTGAGCTTCACGCATGGAGTTGCTTCTGGTGACCCTTTGCCTAACTCAGTTATCCTCTGGACTCGTGTTTCGCCAACACTGGAGAATGATGCGAGTAATGCGACGGTGGAGGGCAACGTGCCACTGTATAACCATGACACTGAGATATACATTAAAGCGAGCAACAATCCGGTATGCGTGGAGTACCAAGTTGGTGCTGACAAGAACTTCTCCTCGGTTGTTGACAAGGGAACCGCCTACACTACTTCAGATATTGATTACACCGTGAAGGTATGGTCTGGACATAAAGTTCTTTGCAGAACGTTTTATTGACTGCATCCAGGTAGAAGCGAAGAACCTTGAGCCTTTCACACAGTACCACTACCAGTTCAACGTTTGCGGCTCGAGCAACAAGAGCCCTCTTGGCCGCACAAAGACGAGCCCCAGAGCAGACGACGATGTGACGAAAGTTGGTCTGGCAGTGTACTCTTGCAGCAACTATCCAAATGGATACTTCAACGCTTACGGTAACGCCGCTCGCAAAGATAACATCGATTATGTTGTACGTAGGCTCGTTGAGAAAATATAGCTCTGTTTGAAAGATACTGACCGTTCGGAAGATACATCTCGGAGACTACATCTATGAGACCGGGAAGGGTACACTCGGCAAGGACCCGAGAGCTACGAACCCTAGCGATGAAATCTTTACGCTCTACGGTTCGTTTTCTTCTGATCATCTCGTCTCACCGCTAACCAAACGAACAGACTACCGCACACGCATCGCCCAATGTGAGTTGGCTGCTTGCAAATTGTGACTAATCTTGACGGTTGTAGATCGTACCGACCTAGATTTGCTTCTCTCGCATCAACAGTATGCATGGATTCCAGTCTGGGACGACCATGGTATGTTGCACAATCATTCTTGCACTCAATACTAACGAGAAAAAGAGGTGTCCAACAATGGCTACCGCGACGGTTCTAGTGGCCTGAACAACACTGAGGAGTCTTTCCGTAAGGATGGCGGTGTGAGCGTTGATCAACGCAAGATGAACGCCGTTCGAGCATACTTCGAGTGGATGCCGTAAGCTTACACCTCCTTTGTGTATGCCACGACGATCTGACCAGTTCGACAGCATCCGCCAAGTCGACATGGACGACAACCTTCGCATATGGCGAACTTTCCAAATAGGCAAGCTTCTTGACCTCATTATGCTCGATACTCGTAACTACGACCGCTCCATCACAACGCTGAACTGGAACAACGACTATGTGGCAGAGCTCATCGATGACGCTGGCCGTACGCTTATGGGCAGTCATCAAGAGAACTGGTTCTACGGGCAGCTTTCGAAATCTGCAGACAGGGGCGCTACGTGGAGAATCATTGGGAACCAGATTATATTCTCCCGACTTAACAACACGGCGAGGGACAACGACTGGCTCAACGCTGACCAGTGGGATGTAAAGCACTCTGTCGCATGTATTGGCCTTGGACTGACTCTACCAGGGGTACACCGCCAACCGCAATCGAACACTACATCACCTCTACTCCAACGGCATTTCAAACACCGTCTTTCTAGCGGGCGATTCGCATGCCAACTGGGTGTCGGATCTTGTGTGGCTGTAAGTTCGCACACTCATAGTGCCTAACTGCATGTAGATCACCTGCTGACTCAACCCAGAGATGAGATGCCCTACGACCAAGTCACGGGCGCCGGATCTATTGGTGTCGAGTTTGCTGGAACCGCGGTCTCGTCTTCGGGCTACGCTCAGAACATCACCTACGGCAACATCGAAGCCGCTGGTCTGGTCCGAGACAATGCAGAACTGCAGTGGACGGAGGGTTACTACCGTGGGTACTATGAGCTTCAGATCAGCCCGAGAGAGATCACGGCGAACTACTTCGGTAAGCAGCTTCTCTGATTCGAAAAGCTTCCGGATAGGCAATCACCGCCTCCGTTTGTTGCATCTTTGCAAGGCTCTCGACAGGCTAACTCTCCCATAGGCTGTCCCACAGTGGCTTTCCGAAACCCGCTCGAGATCAGCCTGGCGAACTTTACAGTGTTGGCAGGTGCCAATCATTTGCAACGCAGCGTGGCCAACGGCACTGTGGAGAATGGTGCTCTGCAGAGGGGAAGCGTGAAGCCGACGAATCTCACGCGCAATACTGAGACTGGGGCGTGGAATGTGACGCATTTTGACCAGATGTTCATCAAGTACTGAAGATTGCGTTGGAATGGTAGATATCGAGATAGGAATGTTTGAAAGTCGGAGAAGAAGAGCGGGAATTGGAAAGCAAGGTGTTGAACCACGCAACTTACAGTATGTCTGCGTTCCAGCGTGAACAGGCCATACCGGTTAGATAGAGCGCTTCACAGATACTGTGCATACACACATGTTGCTGCTTCCAGTCACACGTCGTGTGGCTTATCTTCTCACAACGGTGCAAAACTTCACAGACGGGGTTGATCTTAAACCTTGCTAGCTGGTTGTTGATATTCTGCATCTCGCACTGGAGCTTCGTGTCTCCCATACGCCATCCACATAGCACACGCGCCAAAGAACGCCCCACCAGTGATATTTCTCAGCGTGATCGGAACGACACTTGCCCAAATGCATCGCCCTACTCCAAACGGCGCTCCGTAAAACATACCAACGGGCACAAGGAAGAAATTCGCAATCGAATGCTGATACCCCATCGCCACAAGGATACTCACGTCGGAAGTTACTCCACCCGATACACCAACTTCACACCGCTGACCCTCCCCTCTTTCAAGTCCTCTAATCCCTTCGGAATCGCTCCCAACCCACCCTCCCTCACCTCCGTCGGATGCGCCTTGATCTTCCCACTGTTGATCAATTCCTCGGTCAACCGCCAAAACCTCACCCCAAAGTCGAAATCGTTCTGGTTAGGCGGAAACTGCTCAGCAAACTTCACCCCCATCGCTGTGTACGCCATCGTGTGACCGTTGCGTACATCCGCCCTCGGGAAATCCTTCACGGGCAGCAGACTCGTGTTCAGTCCGCCCTTGGAGCTGATCGCGGCGCAGCAAACCTCCGAGGAGCCCTTCTCGGAGATGGTATCGAAGGACAGCTTCAAGTTGTCGTTTGTCGCCTCGCGGATTTTCTTCCCGCAGTTCGGGTCCTTGTAGTCGAACACCTGGTCAGCGCCTAGGCCTTTGACGAGGTCGAAGTTGTGCGGGGAGCAAGTGGCGATGACTTCGAGGCCGGAGAGCTTTGCGTACTGGACTGCGAGGGTGCCGGTAGCGGTGGAGGCGCCGTAGATAAGGATCGAGGCCGGTTCGCTGACTTTAGCTGGGGGAAGGGGAAGGCCCAGAGTTTGATACATAGCCTGGGCGACGGTAGTGATGCCGACACCCAGGGTGGAAGCGTCCTCGAATGAGATGTTGTCGGCGATGCGGATTTGGAGGTCGCCTTTTGCAGTGACATAGGACGCAAATGCACCGTCATCGTGGTTGTAGGGGTTCCCTCCAAAAACGAGCCCAGCAACCCTATCTCCTTTCTTGAAAGGCGTGGTAACCGCCTTCCCGACCTCCTCCACGATACCCGCATAATCGCATCCTGAAATCGCGCCGGGTGATCTCCTTGCACCCAAACTCTTCCAGTCTGTCGGGTTCAGAGCCACGGCTTTGGTTTTGACGATGATATACTCATCGCGGAGCTTGGGGTAGGGGACATCGCTGCTGAGTTTGGCGACGCCTTCCTCGGATGTGTGCACGACGGCGTTGCGGGTGGTCATTGTGTGGTAGCGCACGAAGGTTGGTCTAGTTGCGTGATGGGTCGAACGGAAAACAATGGAAGGGCGGATTGCTTGAAGTTTCATATCGGCGGATATAGCTGTCGGCTTTTATAATGGATCACATAGTTGTAAAAGTCCAGATGACGTATCCAATCCGATGTCTTCCCGACCCCACTACCTTACAAATGCACTTCGTCGGCAATGCAACTAGTGATAAACTGTGTAATGATTAGAAAATCATACGCTCTTTTGGGAAGGCAGTTCTCGCTCTACAGCTTAGGAGCGAGACATCCCCGAGTTCAGGAGCGCCAGGGCGGCCGTTGGTGTTTGTAATCACGAATAGACGTGGGCGCGAGGATGCGCTAGACGTTATTTCCTATTTAGGTTGGGACGGGGTAGTATGCCAAGTCTTACGGGCTCCGTAAGACTCAGCTCGACTGCATCACAAACCGGACTGCTAGATCACAGAACTTAGCTGAGGAAATGACGTGCAATTTACAGCATCTTGTAATGCATAGTGACTTGTAATTGGTCGCGTAATGTCTTCTTGATGCCGGGAGCGGGTTATATAACCTCCTGACAATCTGTAGCATATCAAGGACTGAAGACCTATGCAGCAAGGAATCGAAGGAAAAAGTCACATGTAGAGTAACCAGACGTAAACTGTGGTAAGTAGTCGACGGGTGCGATAGACGTCGCTCCCATCACTTAGCCCAAATGTACCAATGAGGAGCCAGTGTAAGCTGGACTTACAAGCTGTTTAAGGTCGGAGAGGCGGATGTTGAGATGTTAACAAATCTTCCCATCTACGAATCCTCTAAGAAGACCTGAATCGAGCCCAGAAACGCCAGCCCACTCGTAACGATATATCTAGCTACGGTAAACCCACCTTGGATATCGTGCATGACTACTGCCCAGACGATGCCAAAAACTAGACTAGAGAGCACGACAACGAACACTGGTATCGAGAGGTACAACCACTTGCGGCCTTCGCTTTCGACTAACTCAATGCCCCACACATGCTTTTCTTCTTCGGACGGCTGAAAGAGCACCGGGTCCGATTCGTGCCCCGGTAAGCGACGGATGTGCAAGTCATCTTTCTGACCTATGAATGGCTGGTAGAATAATGCATCGTTTCATTGTGGCCGATGGGAGGTAAGAAGACAGGCTCGGGAGGTGCGTATTTATAATCTTCGTCGTTCTCTTGTGGGAGGCTCTCTCGGATCCGCGCTTCCATTTCGGAGTGGGTTTCGATAGTGACGAGCTTGTTCGTATGAAGTCGGAACTAAGGTATGTTAGAGCTGGAATGTTTGGGATATTTGATGCTGACCTTGACGAAGCGTATCTGACTGATCTGCCTAAGTGAGAGTAGTCGTTTCCAGCGACCAACCAGTTCAGTATACTGTTTTCGTAGCAAATCATGGAGAGTTTTGTCAGAGTCCATGTTCAGGCTGTGCGAGGTATATCTGGTCTGCGTGTATCGACGATGCCGAGTAATGCACAACTGAAGATGCTTTGGGGTTACATTCCGTTGGGAGGTTGGTGACATCTCAACTGCACCGGCATCAGAAACTTGAGACTTTGTTGCTTCTTGGGATTGCGTTGGTGTTCGAATGAATGTTTTACGCAGGTAGCTTGGTATGCCCTTCAGCGTGCCGCGTAAGGAATCGGTCGACCATCATCTTCAGTAACATCGACTACAGTGTGGTCTCCACTAGCACCACCGCTATAACGAATCTTTCGCGTGCCATCTTGTAGACGAACCTTCTCAAGTGCCTTCTCGAAAGCAGTCACGAACTCTGTGACATGTTGAGCCAATGCTTTCAGCTCTTGAAACAGTTCGGCTTCCGAAGGAGACTCCTCCCGAAGATGGACTGATAACAAGCTCGGCAGATCAGCGCATTTCCGCTCAAAGGTTTCCCTGCCGACGAGTTTGAAAAGGGTGAACGCGGAGTTTGCAAATTGCGGGTCGCCGGCAAAAAGCATTGCGAATATCTCGTTAGCAGCTTCGTTGCCGGGGAGATTGCACCAACGTAGTCGTGGAAGCCCAATCTACATCCTCGGCTCCTTGGCTTCTTTGTCGACTGGGATGTATTTGGTGACAGATTGTAAGTAATGATCCATGGGCCTATTCCCAGAGTATGTCCCTCAAGTTCATGCGTGAGTGCAGATTAGTCGAAAGAGCTGTGAAGATTCAGACTGCGTAGCCCACTGGTCATCACATTACCTATGGTTCATAATCAACGCCCGTTATCGGCGATGTAATTCGTAATGAATACCAGGTACTGCATGTGGGAGAAGTTGTTGGGGATTATGGGTTTCAAGCCATCGTCGAACTCCAAATTGAGTAGGACGTTCCGAGTCTATGGAGCAGCACAAAGGGATGGTATTTCTCATGCACGGATTGTTGTAAAGTGGTGGGTTGCAAGATGAAGAGGTGCCGCGCTATTTCCCACCATATCCGGTAGCGTGGTGGGGTACACAGCCAAGCCGAGGACCCTTGTTCAAGCTCCCCGTTAGCGTTCACGACGCGCCGACAAAATACAACTCACTCCACCGTCGACAACCCTCCCACACCGCCGCCCGCCCGTCGCATCGCCCACCATGGCGCAGCCGGCCCCCGAAGACGAAGACGTCCTGACGTCGTACTTCCCCAACCCGCCGCCCTTCTACAAGCACTTCACGCCCAAGAACCTCGCCGCCCTCGCGCAGTTCCAATCCGCGCAAGACACGGCCCCCGACACGCCCCTCACGACCGCGCAGCTCCTCCAGCTCCCCACCGAACTGCGCTACCTCGTGCCCCCCGCACCGCCCTCCCCGAGCGCAGAGTACTCCGTCTTCGGCAAGAAAACCACCGTCAACGCCCTCGATGACTACCCTGAGGCCATGCAGGCCATCCGCACCCGCCTCCAGACGCACCCCGTCACCGGCGAGGTCGTGCTCGACTGGTCGTACGAGCAGCTGTACCCGTCGACGACGTCGTGGTCGAGCCTCGACCGTCAGGCGTATCTCTTCCGGTTTCTAAGGTCGATAGTCTTGTCGTACGTCGAGCTGCTGGGTGTCATGGCGCAGGACCCGACCAGCGCAGCAAAGGACGAGAAGCTCAAGGATGTGCTGACGCTTGCGCTGAATATGCATGCGTTGGTGAATGAGTATCGGCCGCATCAGGCGAGGGAGACGCTGATTCGGGAGATGGAGAGGCAGGTTGAGCGGAAGAAGGGGGAGGTGGAGGGCGTGAGGAGGATGGGGGAGCGGGTGAGGGAGGTGCTTGCCGGGTTTGAGAGGGGCGGTGGGGAGGGCAGGGTGGAGGTGGATGGGGTGGGGACTGAGGTTGGGGACGAGGAGAGGAGGACGCAGAGGCAGAGGGAGATGTGGGGGGTCATGGATGAGGTGTTGGGGCATTGAGGAGTTCAGGAGGCACCAGAGCGGCCACGAAGAAGAACATAAAACACATATCTACATAAATCGATCCGTGATGACTTTTGTATGTACTTATGGTAGGCGGATGCCCAGCTCTTCCAGCACCCCGCTAAGATCAAACCACCATAGTGGCAAACATAAATTGGATATCGCAAGTGAGGCATGCTAGCACGCTATGCAGCAGAAGCGCTTGGGGAAAAGGGTGACATGGTGAAAAGAAAAGGCAGCAGAATGAGACGAAAAACGTGTACCTCGTGCCCACCTTCACTCCGGTTTTCGCGCGTACAGCACAACCCTATCCCTCGTTAGCCAGTCCAACGTCCAACCCTTTCCTCGCGGTCAGAATCAGGGAGCGAGTTGACTTACACAGGCCAATACGCATGACACTCCCTACTCCTCAGCTCGGTCCTGACCTTGGCCAACAGCACATCCAACTCATCCTTTGTCCAACCATCATCATAAAACTTCAACAGCTTCAAACTCAAGCCTTCCAGGCCATCCAGCACGGCGCTCAACTGCAGCAGCCCCGCATCGCGCATCTTCTTGTCCGCGGCCCAGGGACCAATCGGACAGCGGAACTCGTGGATCTGGACGTCGACGAAGCCCGCAGCGCGCAGGAGATCCGCTTTTTCGGCGGGGATGCTGCGCAGGTTTACGCCGACGCGGCCCGCGGCTTTTCCTTGCTGGATGCACCACGTTAGGAAGGCGGTGCCGGGGTTACGCGAGGTCGACTGCGTGAAGCCCATGTAATCCTGTTCTTGGAGCTCGATGTAGCCGCCGGGTTTGGTGTGTCTTTGCCTGCTTGTCAGTGATGCGTGGCAGGGATGGACGGATGGATGGTCGCGTACCGGAAGGCCTGTCTGAACAGGCGGGGCCAGTCGCGCACCGCGGCGGCCATGGTGCGCAGGTGGACGTAGTCGAAGTGGTCCTCGGGCCAGGTCCAGTCCTGCTCTGCGTCGTCGATTTCGAACTTGACGTTTGGGGGAACCCAGGTGGGCTGGATGGGGCTCAGGTCGACGGCGGTGACGGTGCAGCCTGGGTATTCTTCTGCGAAGTCGATGGCCCAGATGCCGGTGCCTGTTCCGACATCGAGAGCGTTCTGCGGGTCTTGGAGCGGCGCGAAGCAGATCCTGCCGCCGTAGGTCAGGTGTAGGGCTGCGTACTTGACGTCGAGACGTTCCTGTTCCAGTTCGTCGTCTGGGAACAGGTATTGTCCGCTTTGGTAGGCATGGTATCTTCGGCCGTTTTCCCAGTGGCCGGCAAGGATGCTCGAGGTTACTGATGCGGTTTGGGATTGTCTGGCACGCTGTCAGCCGCGGGCGCACAGTGGCCGAGATCTGTACGATCGGAAAGGCGCGTGGATACTCACAGCTCGTCGTACGCCGAGTCTCCTGCCTCACTCCGCGACCCCCAGCTCGCCTATTGAACGCATTAGCGCAAGCACTCTTTCTCTCCGCAGACGAGCTCTTTCGTTACCACATCCAGGTTGTCTCCGTCATCGGGTCCTCCTTCGCTGACGCTGGTATCCACCACTGGCTGGGCTTGCCCCTCATTTTCGCTCGCACTGGTGTCTATCACCGGTGGCGGCGCATCCCCAGTACCGGCTATCACCACGTGTGGAGTCTGCCGTGTTGCGGGCTGGCTGGCGCTAGGCCCCGCGGAAGGCTGGCTCTGCTGCACCTCCGTGGCACGACTCGGCGCCTCTGCATGCGGATTCGAGGCCATGTCTTCCTCCACAAGGTAACCGCACGATCGCGACGGGCTCCGCGGCGATTTAAAGAACAGGCCCGCGATCCTTTCCCTGCGCAATGCCCCAGGAATGCACACTAGCGCCCAAGTCGTCGTCGACGATTCGCGGCCTGCTCTTTAACGTTTCCAGTCCTTGGGTACAGTGCCCCACGACACTTCGGGCCCGGGGGGAGGAGTAAGGCCGCTGATGGAGGCCCAGATGGCCGGAGGACAGGAGATGGTTCGCGTGATAGTTTCGAGGGGCAACCGGTGTCGTGGAGTGTGTGTCTCTGTCTCTGTCCTAGACGCCCCACAACCCAACCGCTTCAGCCGACAGCGGCCTGTTCTTCAACGTGCCGCAACGGAGTATCCGCTCTCAAGTTGCGATTGGTGCGTAGGAATTGGCCACGTGGGTTTCAATGCGACAGCAGACAATGAGTGCGGCTACGTGGATGGTTGCGATTGAGGGTGAAATTCCAGAGATGGGCGTGTGCGCGCCATCTCTCGCACGACGGTCGAGGCGGGGAACTTCTCCCTTTAGCAGACCCAACACCCTGGTCGCGAGCGGGAGAGCAACACCGCAACCCAGTAGCCGGCGTTATTCTTGTTCGCGGCGAGACCGCCGGGTTGGAGCATCGGCAGCTGAGGATTTCGACCGCGTCATGGCATCGGCGCTCACTGCGAGTAAGCAAATAGGCTAGCAGGCAAGACGGGGAACGGGAAACAGATGGCATCTCAAGATATGCATACGAGGCCAAGATGATTACTATAGATCGCCGCCAGCTCACCGACCCTCAGTTGGACACGAAGGTGCGCCCGGCTAGTGCCGCCAATGAACGAAGTATAGTGTACGCATGCACACCTTTCCGACCTAAGATCCAACCCTATACGAAGGCTCTAGCTATATATAACAGATGCACCCTTGGCAAAACCGCTCGTATCGTATCGTACGTAACAAGCCAGCATCATCAGTGGCCGACCTGTGCAAAGTCGGACAATGGCCGCGCAAAGAAGGGCACACTGACCTCGAAGGTGTTCAGGGTCACTGATGCCGTTCCACCCCACGGACGACGTGAGCAAGCCTACTGCATTCCAAAGGTCATTCCATAAGTTGAGAGTTATCCAAGGGGCCTCAATCCACCCAGCACGCCCATGAAGTTGTTATATAAATTCAGCCCTAGATGATCCATTCATTCTCCACGCACTCATTTGAACTCCGCCATAAAGTCCTTGTGGAACTGAACAATCCTGCCCGTCCACTCCGTCCCCGGCGCCAAAAACGTCGTCCGGAAGTGCAGCGTGCCCTCCTTCTGCCCGAAGCCGCTGCCAGCGACAACGCAGACGCCCGTCGCATCGAGCATGCGGAAGCAGTAGAACTCGTCTGGCGAGCGATTCTCCTTCTTGGCCTGCTCGATGGCCTTTTGTGGCAGCTTGATGGTCGGGAAGAGGTACATGGAGCCCTAGGGCTGGGTCAGCAAACGTGGGAACGAAGAGGAGGGAGTGGAAGGACGGGGAAACGAACATGCGGCTTGTCGCACTCTACACCCTCCATGTGCTCGAACGCGTCGTACAACGCGTGCGCCCTCTCCTTGAGGCCGTTGAAGATACCATCGTACTCCTTCTTGTACAGCTCGTAGCTGGGCTCGCCCTCCTTGGGCGGGTTAACCATCACCTCAACGATGCACTGCCCAATGACCGGCGGGCAGAGCTGAATGCTAATGTACTTGTAGATTTGTTGGGCGACCTCCGGGTCGAAGCCAACAAGCTCCAAGTAGCCGCCGCGGTGGCCGCACTCACCCACCATGCCCTTGGAGATGCTGTGCAGCGACGCGAGTTCAACATGGTCGAACTTACCGGGTTGCTCCTTCTGCAGGTCGCGCAGGGCTTTCTTGAAAGAGATGAACTCGCCGATGAAGACGTTGGTTTGATAGACTTCGTCGGCGATCACAACGAGCTGCTTCTCGGCCGCAAACTCGAGGACGGACTGGATGTCTTCTGCGGGGAGAGATGCACCGGTCGGGTTGCCGGGGTTGATGATGGCGATGGCCTTGACGTCGGTGCCTTCTGCGACGGCCTTATCGTACGAGGTGCGGATGGCCTCGAGGCTGGTACCCCATGCGTGGCGTTCCTCGAGGTAGTATGGGACGCATTTTGCGTTGAGGACGGAGAGCGTAGCAGTGTAGAGCGGGTATTGGGGAATAGGAACCATGACACCGGTATTGGGCGATGCGCAAATGACGTTCATGAGGGTGTTCACGCCGGACGAGGCGCCATTGCTGAGGTAGATGTCCTGGAAGCTTGCAGGGTAACCATCTCGTCCTACGCAGATCAGCAAGCTATATTCCGCTCCAGTAAGCTGTACGTACGCTCAATGTATTTCGCGACGCTCTCCCTAATTGCGGGAGCACCCTGGCTCTGGCTGTATGCTCCCACGCTGTTAATCTCCTCCAATAGCCACCGCGCCCTTTCAAAAACGTCTGACTTGTACCCAAGACTCTTCACGAAGGTCTCTTCGTGTTCCAACAACAATGGGTTCTCCAAAAGACTGGCAACCTGGCGGAAGAAAGTAATGGGCTTCTGGTCCAGCTGTTGCGGGTTGCCAATGTTCGCTGCGATGACTGTATCGAAGGGCAAGTCTTTGCCCTCACCATTTGCCAGTTTCGCACGGTATTCCTCTGAGCGGACGGCTAGCTCGCCACGGACCGCATACTGTGCCTCTTTGACATAAGGATTCATGCTCTCCAGGGTCAGCGCGCGGCAGGGTTTGGACGACATGGTGCGATGCGGAGGGGCAACTCTGTACGAGGCTGTTTTCAGTAACGACGTGAGCGAATGGTCCAAAGCTGCAAGCAGAAGAGAAGAACAGGCACAAAGCACAGCCAAATGTACCTAGAGAAGGAGTGTTTGCTTTTGGCGGAGGCGAAACAAGATGTGTAGCAGCGTGGTTTTCCACTGCACGCGGGGCCCCACTAGAGGGAACCCTCCCTCCCACGTCTGTGGGAGGGTTGCTCCGGACAAGCGCGCCGTGGGCTTAGAGTGGCGGTGGGGGGAAACGTGAAATGGGTTACCTCTGGCGCCCACGCCGAGCGACTTCTGTGCCCGTCTCGATCCATTCGTGGTGATTATTTGCCTCGCGGCGGCAACGGGCTGGTACCAGTGCCAGCAAGCCGATGACGGCGACATGCTGAGGACCCTTGCACTTGTCGACGGAGAATATATTGGGGAACTGGTTAGCCACTCGCCCCCGCGCCCCGTCTTTTCGCTTGCGCGCACGTAACGAGATGTGATCGTGTAAGGCGTGCCGGGATAGTGGGGGTGGGGAGCAAAAAAGAAGAAGTTTGTGGGATACCAAGCCAAAAACAAAGTTGTGTTGCACCGCTCAACAACTTATCAATTTCCCCTAGTTCCGCGTTTCGGGGGAAGCTCTGACCAGACGCAGGGACCTTTGTTAAAATCTGTCACGCCGCATCGTCGACGGTCTCCAACGTCATCAGTCGGCCTGCAATCGGAATTAGTCCAACACGTGGTGGTCTGGGTGCATTGCGAAGTACGGGAACATGTTCAAATGGCTTTGTGCCTGGTGGTCGCGCGAACAATCGCCCAACAGCTCTACTGTGTAGCTATTTAATCCACCGAGCCCCACCCCTCTCCCGCTGATCATACACTTGGTGGCTCGCTCAACCACGTTCGCTACCCCGTAACCTGACAGCCTGTCCGTACTTCTGCAGCTTGGTAATCAGCTGGTCGCCCTGCTTCACCACATCCGCGTACTGCTTGTTCTTGTCGTCTGGTCGGTTGGTCTCGATGATGCCCTTGACGCGGTCGATGGTACACGGAATGCGGTCGGCAGCAATGAACTTGGCAAGGTCCCTGGACACGTTAGAACTATGTAAATGAAATGCAGGCTGTAGTCCAACTCACTTATCCAAGAAGTCGACGCTCACACCGAAGTCGTGGGCCATGCTCTGCAGACCGACCACACGGTATGACTGAAGGAGCTGCTGGTAGCCTCGCAGGCGCATCTCTCGCACATACCAACTCCTGTGCTCGAAGAGGTACCGGTCCTGGCTCAGGAAGTTGACCTCGACCTCAGCCAAAGCTCCGAAGAAGTTCTTGTAGTCGCCCTCGTAAAGGCTCTTCACGAGCTTGGCGAGAGGGTTGAAGTCTATCGAGGTTTCCGAGGTATCTTGCTGCTGTCCCAGTGTTGTGAGGTTCACCGCGGTCGGTGTCGGGGTCGACGTAGAGGCTGAAGCGTCGGCCATTTCCTCATCGCCAGCCGCAGGTCCAGCAGATGCCAGTCCGCTTATCGCAGCGAGCTTGTCCTCTTGATTACCGCCAACAATAGCCTTGATCTCAGGCGCATCCACAACCTTTGACTTGAAGTCCACGCGCTTGAGCGACACCGAACCCGCCAGGATGGCATAGATGACCAAAGACGAATAGTTGCAAAGCTCGTAGCTGGTAAACGTGGACAGACTGTCCAGAAGCAGCGGCGCGGCTTGTGCGTGTGACCGAACTGTGAGGAGATGCAGGCCGTGGTATGCCTTGAGACGATTCCGGCGGTCCCAGTCGCCACCGCTCTCCACGAGGGCGCTCGCCCGCTCGACCGTCTTCTTCACAAGAATCTTGTCGCCAAAGAAGAGTCCGACACGTATTATGGCCAGCACGAGATCGATCTTGGTGCCTAGGATGCCCGTCTTCTCGAAGATGGCCTCGTAGCTAGCGATGGCTTTCTCCTGCACCGTATTAGCACTTCTTCTGAATACAATCATGTAAACTACCCACCTTGTCACCGATGCGGTTGTACAGCTCAGCGCGCTTGCCCCGGGCGGCCTGCACTTCAGTCTCGCCCGCCTTCTCCGCCGCCTCGTCCTCCTCTTTCTGTATGGCATCAAGTTCCTTCTCGTTCTCCGTCTTAAGTGATTCGTAAAGCTTCTCGTCCCATGCTAGCGGCACCTCGAGGTTGGGGTTCTTGGTGGCGAGCATGGTGGCCGCGCTCGACGACGGTCTCCGGTGGCCAGCAGGCTGTTGTGCGCTGCCTTCGCCCGGCGCGTTCAATACGCCGTCGACCGGATGTGCGAGATACCGGTAGAGCGGTGCCATTTTCTTCTCCTGGATGGCATCCTGCACCGATTTGAGAGACGCTTGTTTGGTGGACTTGGACGACGACGGATTGGTGAGCTGGAAGATGTGCTGGGCCAACTGCAGGTCCGGGAATTTTGCAAACTGCGGATCACCCATTTTGAACGGTAGGCCGGGGATGGAGGAGTCGATGGGGTGGAGGTGAGCGGCGGGGGGGTGGCGGGGGTTTGTGTTTTGGAGGGCTCGAAGCTCCGGTGGCAGCTGCGATGATGCTCCGGCGGATCTTCGGGCAAGAATGATCGGCCACTTAACCAGGCGCCCGAGCTTCCAGCCTCCATCATGCCCACCCTCGTTAGTTTCCGTCACCTCGAAGCAACAATACACAGCCTCTTCGAACATACATTCTTGTAATTCTCAGGACTTTTAAACTTCTCAACACCTCGAATCCACTACGCTTGACCATCTCGAACATTTCCACGCGACACTCCCACGATGGCCGGCCCAGCTGGTCCAGATCGGGGCACGAAGCGTCCGCGCTCCCCCTCTCGCTCCCCGTCGCGGTCCCGGTCGCGATCTCCGCCCCGGCAGCGGAAGCGGCCTGGGCAGGGCTCCCGAATCTCTGCCAGCGACCGCGAGGCTGCCCGCAAACGACAGCAGGAGCGGGAGCAGGAAGCGCAAAGGACAGCACATCAGGAAGCAGCTCAGCGCGGCGTGCACGACGTGGTTAAGCAGCACTACAACACGGTGCCCGAGCGCGGCCGTGAATGGCGCGTCACGGACTCCAAGATCAAGGGTCTGCGCAGCTTCAACAACTGGGTCAAATCATCCATCATTCAGAAGTTCATCGGGGACGAACGAAATCTCAAAATCATGGACATGGGATGTGGAAAGGGCGGCGACTTGCAGAAATGGCAGGCCTCCCGCAAGGTGGCCCTCTATGTCGGCGCAGACCCTGCTGATGTCTCCATCAAGCAGGCGCGGGAACGTCACGAGCAGATGCGAAAGCGGTCTAGGGGACGTGTTTTCCATGCTGAGTTCTACGCCAGAGACTGCTTCGGCCTGTCTCTCGAGGGAGTCCCCATTGTCAAAGACGTGGGCTTCGACGCGCACGTTGGCCCTGGAAATGCGGCCAGTCAGCGATGGGGTGGCGGTGGCTTCGACATGGTCACCATGATGTTCTGCATGCACTATGCTTTCGAGAGCGAGGAAAAGGCTAGGGGCATGTTGAAGAACGTATCGGGCGCGTTGAAGAGGGGAGGACGCTTCATTGGCTGCATCCCCAACTCTGACGTACTTTCTGCGAAAGTCATTGCGCATCACAAATCAAAAGGAGGAGCAGAGGCCGACGGTAATGGGGCCGCTGCCGAGGAGGAAGATGACGATCGACCCACCTTCGCCAGCGACGATGAAGACGACTGGGATCCGGAGAAGAGCTTAGACAGCCCGAAGCCTCAGGACGGCGAACACAGCGAGGACAAGGTCAAGGAGAAGGATTCTGATGAGAAAGAGGATGGGCAGGTCGAAGAGGAAGGATTTGAGTGGGGCAATTCGGTCTACAGGGTCAAGTTCCCTGGCAAGACGCCAGCGGATGGCACCTTCAGGCCTCCCTTTGGCTGGAAGTACTTCTACTTCCTCGAGGAGGCCGTCGACGAAGTCCCCGAGTACGTTGTCCCCTGGGAGGCATTTCGTGCGTTGGCCGAAGACTACAACCTGGAGCTGCAGTATCGGAAGCCATTCCGTGAGGTTTGGGAAGAGCAGAAGGACGATCCAGAGCTGGGACCGTTGGCCGAACGGATGAACGTGCGTGAACGTGGTGGCGGGCGCTTATTGACTTCAGAGGAAGAACTGGATGCGGCGGACTTTTACCACGTTTTCTGTTTCTACAAGGTCTGAGGGTGAGGCCATTGCACTGGGTTTTGTATGAGTAGACTACGCTAGGGTATGTGGGGCGTTCCTGGTTGGCACATCCAAAAGGGGAATATTCCCCCATCGACGGGCCTCTTTTGATATCCGGAGCATCTCCGAGGAGTAAAGAAGATAGTGCTCCACAATGTTCATCGACTGCAATACATATTTGTAGCTGCATTCCGAAATTTGCGATAGGCGTCGCTCGGCAGTGATCTCGCTCGACTTGCCTCCAGTCGGCGCAATCCCGTGATGTGGGCGCATTATCCTCTGAAATTGCCGAGGTGTCACGGCTGGGGCCCGCACCTTTCACAAGCTTCCCCAGACGTCGGAACCGCAACCGAGCTATCTGCAACTCGACTTCAACTTCCTGACTCCTTTCCCTCGCAAGCCGCTGACTTTGCGTATCTCACGTCGCCCCATTGCTACCGTGAACGTCGCATACATTCGTGCACGACAACAGGCTGGACCGCTCCCCTTCAAGACTCTTGCTCGGATTGGTAGTCGGCAGTGAAGCCGCAGACAAGATGGTCGCAGACGCACTCATTTACCACCCCACGGTGGCGCAATACATCAAATTCATCGCGACGACCGGTACGCCCTCCCCTAAATCCATCATCCGCCTCCCAGCGCATCCCCTCCTTGACCATGGACTACTTCCCTTGTCCTCCTACCCAACGCTAACCGGTATCTAGTCGGCCGCGACAAAGCCCTCCGCACCCTCCAGTACCTCTCGCGCTTCCTGGCATGGTACCTCTACCGCACGAACCACGCCGCGGCGTCCATCGCGCCCTTCGAGGCGACCAAGAAGCAGTTCGGCCTGACGCGCAAGCTGATCCGCGTGGGCAAGTTCGTGGAGCACTTCAAGGCGGCGGCTATCGCGAGCGATGCGAAGAGCGTGGATCCCGTGCTGCGGTACACGGCGGTCGGACGGCAGCTCGGATATGCGGGGTATATGCTTGCTGACAATGCGGCCGTGGTGAGTACTTAGCTTCCCTTTCCTCCTCCGCTTCCTGGTGCTGGCCGCCGGCGGGGGCATCGAGGGCGGCATCGACCTAGGAATGCACGAAAGTTAACACCCCCCCAGCTCGACGCCGCAAACATCTACAAATACCCCGCCTCCACCCGCCTCGTTCGCGAAGGCAACAAAGCCTGGTTCACGGGCATCACCTTCAGCATCCTCTCCTCACTGTACCAACTGTACCGCCTCCGCGAGCGCAGCGCCAAGCTTTCATCATCGAAAACCGCAGAGGCCGAGCCCGTCGTCGAGGCAAAGAAGATTGCCCGCGAGGCAAATGCCGTGCGCCTGCAGCTGGTGAGCGACCTGTGCGATATCACGATCCCGGCGACAGCGTTGGGATGGGCCAAGCTCGATGACGGAATCGTGGGCATTGCAGGAACGGTGAGTTCGTTGTTGGGGGTGTACACGCAGTGGAAGAAGGTCGCGTGAGGGGTGGACGGGGAGTGAGACTGGATTGAAGGGTGGTTGGATACTGGATTGGAGCCTCCAGGGGATGGACATCCACTTGCGAGGGCTTGGATTCGCCGATGGTCAGGACAAGCTTGCCTGTGTGTCCACATGTCGAGGCAGGGGCGATGCTATAAGGTCTATTCACTTGTTCATGTGTAGTAGGATTTTCACTTCGCAACTTTTTTTGCCAAACAGCTTCGCCCTCTTTGCTTGCATTGGCGTCATGGAAGTGTCGTTGTCCGCCGTGCCTCCAGCCTATACGCACACCTCCCAGATTCTCGCCTTCCGGCACGCACTCACCAAGCCTCCGAGTGCGGTCTCGCGCGAACTCGATCCGCGGCGATCCCGTTCACCATCCATCCAATCGCTCCATCGCTGCTCTAGCCCGCTTTTACAATCTGTACTGTATCCCTGTCCGATCGCTTCTGAGCAGCTCAACCGGAACTCTACTGTATTCCCAACCCAACCCAATCCCATCCCATCCCATCCCATCCCATCCCATCTCCGACCCACCCACGCAATTTCCCCAAGCCCATCCTACACACCACATTTTCACCGCCTCCACCCCACCGACCACGCACCCAAATCCCAACCCATCCCCAAACCTCGCCAATCCCACCATCGGGGTTCGACGCGGCACCACACGTGCATTCCCGCACCCCGACACCAGCGCTAACCCCTTCCGCACCCATTTCTTACCCTCCCCGTAGCCTCTCTCACCCTCGGCTTCCCAAAGAGGAATATCCTACTCGGAGCGAGGTGAGCGCCTCAATAGCGCCGTTCTACGAACTGCGACGTGCGCACGGGCCTGCTGGGCTGGAAGGGGATGCGTCGGACTTGGAGGGCTTGTGTGCGGCGGGGCACGCGTGGTGCGGGTGTGATTTGAGTGGGTGTGTGGATTGATGCAGTGAGATTGGGATAGGGACTGGGGCTGGGGCGACGGCGTAGCGTAGCGTAGCGGGGAGGAGGGAGAGTGCGTGGCAACAGGGCTGTTGCGCATGCGTGCCTCTTGTATGTCTTGTGGCAGATGCAGGTAAGCTGCTGTGCGATGGGGCCGGTATGGCGGTCAACCACCCGTCTACGCGTCCCTAGCTGACGCAGCAGAAACAGAGACAGAGAACGTGTGGGGGGCTCTCACGGCAAGGTGAACACCGGCGATACAATATTAGGTTAAGATTATAAACCTGTATACTACGCTGAGTTGCTCGGGATTAACGACCCTATATCTGAATAGTAAACGCCTTAGCTTATATCTGGTCTTTATGTTCCCATGAGAGGGGGGCAAGGTCAAGTACACAAAGTCAATTCCAATGTATGCATCGCTAGCTAGGGTATCATCCAAATTCAGAACCGCACAAGACGCCCGTCCATCCCAAGCATTCCAGCTTCACTTCTCCAGCGCCCCATACGGCACCTGCGCGCGCTCCACACTCGTCGTGAACACCCTCTCGTCCCCCGCCCGCCCCGCCTTCGGCCCTTCGAAATCCGGCACCGCCCAGTCCTGCACAAATTTGTTCTGGTACCGCGCATGCGTGAGGTCGGGGCTGTCCTCCAGGCGGCCTGACCCGAACGAGTGGCTCGACGTCTGGTGCGTGAGGTTGAGTTTGCGCTGCGAGTCCTGCGAGACGCGGCGGCCCATGTCGAGGCCGAGTGCTTTGTCAGAGGAGTCGGAGTTGCTAGGCTTGTGGTGGTGCGTTATGCGCGAGAGGCGCGAGTTGTTGCGGTTCAGCTTGTCCGTGTCGCTTTTCCCCATGACGCTGATCCTGCTGGCGCGGTCATCGGCGGGGTCGTCGTCGCCCACGCCGGCAAAGCCCTTGCCCTGCTCCGAGAGCGCGAAGCTGTTGTCGATGAGCTCGGTGCGGATCTCGATTTCGTTGACGATGAGAATTTTGTTTGCTGCGATGGAGGTGACGAGCGGCCAGAAGATGGGGATCGAGGCGGTCAGGATGGCCATGTTGAGCTCCAGGACGGAGAAGATGTAGACGGTGGGTGTGTACCACGAGGGGTCGAAGACGGGGACTGTACCGATGCGCTTGATGGAGATCGCGATGACGCGGGCGATGGAGAGGGAGACCGCGCTGGGGAGTTGGTTAGTATCTTGTGAACAGGACGGTTGTAGAATACTCACATTCCGCCCAAAATGAACAATGTTATCAGGCCTGTCCGTGTCTTACCGCTCATTCTGAGGTTGCGAATGAACGGCACAGGCAGTGCCAATATGAGAGTGTCCAAGCACATGTTACTGGAAGCGTGTGCCATCCAAGTGGCGAAAAACTCGTTGGCGTTCTTGCTGCCCCATCCGATGCATTTCCCCTCCAGGGTAAAGTCCCAATTCTTTGCAACCGGTGTGCAGGAGAAAATCCCCAAAAGGCAAAAGGTAAGCCCCCATAGGGTTACGAAAGTGAGTATGACCCAAGAGGTTTTGCGCGCTACATCTGAGCGCCCTTTGAAGAGACGAAGATATTGTACAAGAATGGAGATTTTGATAAATGTGGTGCTGAAGGCGTAGGTAAGGTTCGATGCCCACACATACTAAGCAAATGTCAGGAACCGTCACACGGCCAGTAGGAAGACTAACCTTGAAGTACGTAACCCTAGTATGAGGTTCGAGGGAAACAAAGTGTTTACCTAACCCATGCTGAGGCACTGAAGTCTGGTCAGTAAGATCGTGACGTAGATACAAAGCAGAGACGTACTCAGACAGGTGATGAGCGAACCACCACCGCAAGCAACAGCGGCAAGCACGATGAAGAAATCATCCCATCCCCATAATCTATCTTTATACCGCACAAGTAACCTTAAGCTAACTGCAAGAGCACTGAGGCACTGCGATATACGTTAGCTATCCGTCCATACGATGGAGAAAGACAAGATACTCACAAGAAAGGTTGTAACTACGCCGATGATCGTCTCGGGCTTGTTGGACAAGGGGATGTGGATGTCTTCTGGCAGTGGGGAGTGTTCTGGTAATGTCGACATGTTGGAATGTTTACTATGAAACCGCTAGAGGTCGGAGTGTTTGTGCGCAGTTAGGATAGCCAGCTGAGGCAACCACCATGGGTGTAGGACTACAAGCGAAAGGAATCCCGCATGCCGCTTCGGCCAAGATTGTTGTCGCGTGGAAGGATATGTGTATGAACGATAGCACAGGTCCAGCTCGAACAAGGGCCCTAAAGACAGTGGGGACAGAGATATTATAAGACACACGAAGGAAGACGGCAGGAAAGCCGGGAAGGACAAACGGTTAAGGAAGGGGATCTCTCGGGGTCGCAAGCGTAGTAGCGGACCGATCCTACGGGTTTGCAAGGCTGCTGTAGGAAACCCTGACGGATTCCGCGTGGGCATGACACTGCACGCTCAATATATGCTTTGGCCACCGGGGTCACCATGAGCGACATGGGTGCCAGGAACGTTTGCGGTTGGCGTGCTAGACATTGCGCGGCGTGCCTCACGCTTGCCTCTGGAGGCTGTCTACGGCGACTGGGCATTCGTCTTCCTTCGAACCTATCTTAGCCTATATCTATACTTTCTCGATCTTACACCGTTTCAACTTTAAAAGCCCGCTACTTGCCCAGGTAGAAATCCCTGTATCTCGTTGGATACTCATGAGACGAACCCCGCATGATCTAGGATTAGAACAGGTTCATCGTTGCCCGATTTGATATCCCCTGACAAGCGTAAAAAACCGACACTCGTCCCGAGAAAGTCAAGCGAGGCGCATCAAGCTAAGATGACGTGGGATGAGAAGCTGATGAATAGCAAATGTCTTGCCTCTGGTGGAACGCACGCTGGCAGATGGATTGTGTGGTGTCTTGATGGAGCAGAACTGCATGGCCTGAGATGCAAGGTGAAGCGTGCGAGAGTCACGCCCGTGTGCAATGTGCAAGGAGCAATGTGCAATGTGGACCAGGCGCGTCTCCACAACGCCCCTTCCGCGGACGATCGACAGACTAGATCCCGCAAAAGCAAGGTCCCAGTGTGTTCATCACACGGCTGCTGGCAACCATGTTTCTCCATCGTCTGGAGCTTGAACGTGTTGACGCAGCGTTTAGTGTGCATGGTGGCGACGCTGATTTCGCAATATCACAGACACTGCAGATCGATGTGCGGGTACTCGGAGATCCATGTACGATGGCAGTTGGAAGGGCCGTTTCGGTCCTGGCGTTTGGCTGTATGAGGCGATTTGTTTTGCAAATCCGAGCGGGCCCGGTCTCCACCTACGCCGCGGATGGGTGTGCTCCCGCCCGCAGGGTCTCATTTCACTGCGCTTGAAGCTGCCTGCGTTGAGTGAAGCGAAGTCCGGGCGCCGTGTACCTCGTCTCTGCCAGAAATGGCCACGGTACGGTTCGCTCGTAACAGCGCCACATGAGAGGATGCACCGAGGCGAGGCTACTGGCTAGCGACAGAACATACTATGCCATGGGTGTCAACAAGAACGGCGCAACTTGCGGCGAACGATAGGGATGATGCACGAGTTTTCGAAACGAGCGTGGCTGTGACAACGGTGGTGGTGATGGTGGAGAGGATGGAGCGCGAGTGGAAGCGCCGATGTGTGCACGCGCAGACCGTAGTAGCCTAGTAGGTACACACGCGGGAAAGAACGACCACGAGCATGACTTCCCACACAGGCTCGAGTCAACAACCACGCATCTCCTATCGCCCGTGCATCAGACGGTATCGCATGCAACGTGCCGTCTTTAACAACACTTGCCAACCGCGCTACGATGTCTCTCGACTTTAGCTTGCGGCAAGCACCCTGGGCGTGACAGGACTTGTCGGGAGCGAGATGAATGGGGACGCCACCAACATCAATATCATGTCATTCACCAACCCGTGGCGCGCGTTGAGAACACATTCTTCTAGGACCTCCCTGCCCCGGCTTGTCTTGACGTTTTGATCGTTAGATGAGGTTATCGCGCGTTTCATACATACAACACTCACACACCTTTTCGGTACTCACACCCGCGTTTACCCAGCAAACTCACGAGGTCGGAGGCAAACCTCCATGCCATGTCCAGTCCCCCGCTTTCTCGTTTCGTGGCCGTGACTTAGGGTTTCACGAACATGCAAATACCTACATGGTGCATCTCCGCAATGACGATCAGGGGTCGAGCATGGATCCAACACGGGAGGAGAATATCGGCCGGTCAGAGGGATCCACCGTCTTCCGCACGAAAAAAAACATGGCAGGAACAATATAGGTATGTATTTGGGTGCGTGGGGGTCGGGACACAACCGTCTTCGAGCATTATGGGAGGGTTCACATCCATATAAGACCAGGGGACTTCCAGATTTGGAATCTTCGCGAGGAATGTATGTTAGCGAGTGGCGTGGGACTACAATGCCGAGGTCGGCACCGTCTTCGTTTCTACAGCGACGTCGTCTTCGCTGCTGATATCGCTTGCAGACGCCAATCCCATCTTGCTCGTGTCGTATCCATGGCTGGATAAGTACTCTCGGAAGTTGATGTCTTCCATATCGATGGTATCCTGACCGATATGCGGAAGAAGCAACACCAGCCCACCAGCTAAGAAGGCAAGCGCGCTTGCAACGAAGAATGGATTACGTCCTGCCGCAATCTTGTCGTCACCAGCGTTCTTCTGGATCGCGTCTAGCGCGTAGGAGCCAGCGAAAGCTCCGATCTTGCCCATGGCAGCTGCAAAACCATAATACTGTCCTCTATTCAAAGTCAACACGGGAACATTCACAGATGATCAGGGGTCTTACCTGATTCCGGTCGCACACGTTTTGGATGCGATAAGGCCAATATTGTCGCCAGGTCCAAACTCGCCCAGCATGAGGAATATTCCATACACAACCACAAAGCCACCAATGTTTTTGGGCTCGGAAAGCCATGGGTAGCAGCCCGCCATGATGAAGCCAATGATACCCTGCAGCATAACGCCAATGAAGAGCGTCTTCTTGGGACCCATGGATTTCAAATCGGCGACAAAGGCTCCAGCAAGACAACCGGGGATGTAGAAGAAGTTGATCAGGATGTTCCATGCCAGGCTCTTCCACAATGGCTGCTCGTCTCCGAGCAGATTGTTCACGATGGTCGTCGCGTAAATACCGAATGAGTACGCGGAGAAGTCGTAGATGAACCAGATGATGCTGACGATGATCAAGCGCTGCCAGTAGAATTTTATGACCAGTATCCAGGGGGTTTTCGCTTTCGAGAGAGATTCGCGCTTGAAGGCTTCTGGCTCTTGCAACTTGAGACGAAGATACAAGAGCGACAGTGGTGGAATGATACCGATTCCAAGGCAGATACGCCACGCAACGCGGAGATGATTCTCGCCCGTGATGACAACCTGCAGCGCGTCAGGAGACTTGCAGAATCGCGGGATTCAACGGTCGCATTGTCAATCAGAGCACTTACCACTACGGTTGCGACAACGGCGGCAATGAAGAATGCCAAGTCGATCTGAACATTGGTGAAGAGAATGAACCACTTGTTTCTGGAGCCCGCTTTTAATTCTCCCGTCCCTTCGGCACATCCTACGCTTCCTGCTGGGTACTCTCCTCCAATGCCGATTCCAAGGAAGAATCGATATGCTACTAGGGCTGCAAGCAGCCCTTTGGGACTTCCGCCTGCACCGTAACTGGCGGTTCCCAGGGTGGCGAACAGAATGATGATGATGGTGGAAGCGAACAGCGACCATTTCCTCGAGAAGTGATCAGATGTGTAACCGAAAAACAGCATCCCGAGGACGGTGCCAGCAAAGGTGATACTGGACACGTTCGCCTGAGCCGAAGAAGAGGCATACTCATCCGGGTATATCTTCGAAAGCATAGTATTCACGGGTCCGATGATCTATTACAGGTTAGATAAGCGGTTAGATAAGCGGCTGTCGCGTATGGCAAGGTGGCGCAAAGGGCTGACGGACGTTGTTGAGATATCCATCGCTAAAGAGTCCGGCACCGCAAGCAATCACTGGCCATAGTCTTTCCCAGCGGCCTTTCTCCGTTTGCGAGATGCTGGCCCGACGAGCGTCGTCGGCAGTCGGGCTGGGCGATTCAGTCTCCTTCGACATGGCGCGTTGGGATGGTTGATGACGTCGATGAATTCCTCACTCGAGTGCACTCTACGCTGTAGGGGTATGCGCGTTGGCGGAGATGGTGGAATCTCAGCAGCGGCGCGAGTGTGGGAAGCGGACAGCGAGTGGTGGGCGCACAGCAGAGAGGAGAGGTCACTGGAACTATTTATGGAAGCTGGCAAACGCGAGCTTGGTGTACGACGTACGCGGGAGGATCGCGGCTGTCGAGCCCAAGGTCAGCAGTGGTCAGGCCTACCGTGCGTGGCCGCGGTCGGACGACGGTATTTCCATTAGCCTGTTCCCTCGACCGTGTCCGGGTGCGTTGACCTGCTTCTTTGAGAAGGATGGGGTGCCGTCACCGAGCAGCGGTTTTGCGGCGCGGGCCATCACAGCTCTGCTATACCACCTATATCCTCGAACCAAGCAAGACAGAACACCACACTTGTGTCTTTCTCACTCAACCAGGCTGAGAAACAACCTGGTTGCAACTCCCGGGAATTGATTTGGAGTATCGATGGGCGGCGCCTACTGAAGAAGCATCCCCGGTCAACGCCACCAGAGACTAGCGAAGCTTGAGCGGGGGCGCCGAGCCGCGCGCTGAGTGGTCGGATACAAACCGTATCTACGTTTCGCGCGCTCCGGACACCTTTACGGCTTGGAACCCCCAGAAGATGGATGAGTACATGGACAGGAACACACCATGAATTTTGCGCAGCCTGCAAAGCGCCAGGGGGGCGACAGTGCGCGTTTCTGCGACTCACGTGCCCACCTCTTCACCAACGCACCCTGGAAGCTTGTCCTGCTTGGCAAGAACAACGGAACATCGGACTTCGTTGTAATTAGCCAGAGAGCGGAGACTCCGATTATGAACTCGCGCGCAGCCCTAAACGAGGGTAAAGAAAACTCTGCCCGGTAAGACTTCAGAGCATGTGGCAGTACTTGATGTTTTTACTGGCCGATATTCTGGTTCCGAGCATCAACTGTCATCCTAACGCGCGGCGCACATGTTTAGGACCTCGCGCATCCGGATCCGTTGCCGGTCCCTGCGTATCATCACATAGCGCAGACATATCTGATAATACATTAAGCTGCACTACTGTGTAGATTCATGCAACTACACGGACGCACGTGGTTCGTTTATAGGTACACGTTTTCAAGACAGCGTACACGCTACTTTTAGTTTCCGCTCTGTTCGCAAGCTGACAGAACATCATGATTTACGACCTCGCATACACGGACCATACGGCATCGAAGCTAGAATGGCTTGTAACAAAAAACATACTGATGAGACCATCCTATTACTGGCGCCTTCTCACTTCTTCTCCGCCTCTCCTACCACCATGTCTATCAACTCCTCAGGCTGGCTCCAGTTAGGGCAGTGTCCCCACGGCTTCCTGATAACATCGATCTTCGACCCCTTGACCTCCTCGATCAGATTGATGTACGACTCCTGATGTTCTAACCAACCAGTCAGTCTCCTTCACTATCGATTTCAAAATCGGATACATACCCGGCGTAAGAATCACATCCTTCTCCGTGAAGATGTAGCTCACAGGCACCGTCTCGTACGCCGCCTGCGTAACCTTCTCCGTGAACGAGACAGTTGAATGATGCGGCAGCTTCAGCGCGCACTCGTACGCGTACTCCCAAGAGTCGAAGTCGGTGCCCAAGCCACCGGCCAGCTGCACGGGATCGCTGTGCATGTAGCCACCTACAGAGCTTTTCAACAGCGCGTCGATGGTCGGTCCAGGCATAGATTCAGCGTGCGTCTCGCCTACTTTCGGTGCGACGGCCGTCAAGTAGATGATTCGCTTGACCGGGACGCCGGCAAGGCCTTGTGTCGTCGGGACGCCGCCGTAGCTCTGTCAGATGGCCATGTTAGATGGGTTCTATACACGGTGGGTATTTTGCATTTGTGAAAGACGTACGTGGCACAGAACGACAACTTCTTTCCCCTGTGCGATCAGCGTCTCAGCTACAGCACGGACATGCTTCGCGTCGTCCTGCATGGTCGCGGGCTCGAGACCCAGTCTCTTCTGCGACGAGAGCAGATCGATGGCGAGCGCGGGGAAGCCTTTGGCGCGTAGGCGGTCCACGACGTCCTGGTAGATGCCCTGCGCCGTGAACGAGCCGGGCACGATGACGATGGACGGCTTGGTCATTTTGGTAAGTTGCAAGGTTTGGGCACGAAGAGCGTATGTGGTATCGATGGAGGGTTCTCTTTTTCTCGTTTAGGCTTGTTCTGTACGTGCTTTTGTGCAATGCTTGTGGGATGAAGCGATTCGACGAGTTGGTGTTCTGGAGACGGAGGAGGTACGGAGGTATTTGTACCACGTCTCCTACATTCACATCTACCGTCTGACGAGCCATTGGTGCCAGAGCTGATCCTTTGGCTGACAATTCGAGGCGGATGCTCCTCAGTCGAGGTGAAACCTACAGCATAGCACGCATTCATCATCAGAAATCGTTCCACAACTGCGCCCTTCTACTGTTCTGGGTGTGCAGCGTTCCGATTAACGAATGCGAAGATTACACACGTTCCGTCAGAAGGTCAGAACCCATGTCAGAAGGTCAGAACCCATGTCAGAACCCCCGCACGTTGCCTTGATGAGGGGCCGCGGAGCGAGTCGCTAAGCGGCCCTTGATTATCTTTTGTCGTAGCGCAGCGGAACACCGCTGACCGCCCTTATATACTGTGGTTGCAGCTATAAGTTTTCCCAGTGGGTCTTTTAGGGTAGGGATACTGTTTTATAATAAAACCCCCTTAATAAAAGGAATTATACCTAAAGAAGTAAGTCTTTTCCTTTTTAAGATAGCTTTAACCTTATATAAGATAAGTAAACGTAGCTAAGCAATCTTTACGTTCGGGCTAAGAAGCCCCCACTGGGAAAACTTATGGCTGCAACCACAGTAGTACGCCCCGCGCATCTTCACTACTTGGGCTGTCCCATCCTGGTCTGGGGATCGATATCGAGACTATGGGGTGTCCATCTGAAGCCTCCCACTCCTAGGACTGGGATAGGCATTCACTTGTACACTGTGTCCTCTGCAGTCGCGTAGGATGTCGCCAAGGTTTCTAGGCAACCACACGCATTTGATCCCAACATGCCTCCAAACTAACATGAAAACGCAGTCGAGTTCTACGACTGAAATGCCCTGGCCACCCTCGTAAACGCGAGCTTGTACATCCCAACCACCCTGGAAGAATTCTTCACACAATGACTTGCTCTGGATAGGACAGTTGGGAATCCCCCAAGTCATCCTCGACACGCACCACCCCTGGCTCGCCACCAACAAAAAATGGCTCGCCCGCTATCCAGGCGTGCGCACCGCCATCTGCACCAAAGAGTCGGATCTCTGGAGTAAGCCCACTACGCCCGAGCGCGCTCTGCCGCCCGATCTCCTGGCCACCATCAACATCGAAAACAACAAAGCCGGCGTCAAACGCTTCGGCTGGAAAAACGCCGCTGAGTGTTTCGCAGAGCTGAAAAGCTGTCCCGCGGCGCTGGAAGCCGTGCAAAACCTCCACCTCCAAATCTACGTGCACGATACCACGCACGACACCTGGAAAGAGCACACGCTACCCCCGGCCACGCTCCCCCTCTCTTCGCACACGTTCTCGCTAGCATGCCGTGCCTCGAGACGCTGCACTGGGCCATACCCTCCGCGTCAACAGCGTTATTCCAGACTGTGCTCGCAGAGGGCAACGTAACGCTCCCTCGCGTCAAACATTTTATCGCGGGAGGTTACAGCGCGTAGCTAGCCCCCCAGTTTCCGCATCTAGGCCGCGGCGAGTATGTCAACGCGCGGAACCCGCCCTGGAAAGTCGGCGACGACCCGGCAACCGAGTTCGGCACCAGTCGCATCGCGCTGCTCAACGCTACCAAAGGGCTGCGTCTGCAGCGCATACGCATGGCGAGTAGCTGGTGGTCGCGCCTGACGTGGATGGAGCTCCTGCACGCGCTGCTCGGAGCGCAGCCTGGGATTGTGGGTATGGAGATGGACGACGGGGAACTGTTCCCCGGCGCGCAGTGGAAGGACGAGCCGGAGATGCTGGCACGGCATCTAGCGCTCCTCTCGCGCTTTGGGAAGCTCACGGACTTGACGCTGCCGCCGGCGTCGCAGCTGGGTCTCGGGCGCGATGGCGGGGCGTGGTGTGGGAATGCGTATGGCGGGGCTGAGGGCCGGGCGTATGGGCGGATGGTTGTAAGGGAAAGCACGGAGGCGGTGGAGAGGGCGGGGGAGTTGGCGGTGGGGATGTTGCCGGGGTTGAGGCGGCTTGCGGTTGGAGAGTCGCGGGGGAATATTACGGTAGGTAGGAAGGGCGAGGCGTGTGTGGTGTGGCCGTGGACTGGGCGGGTGGTGGAATATGCGTACGAGGCGTGGCCGGAGGTAGAGGGTGGGTTTGGGAGTATGGAATAGTGGTGCAGTGGGGCTGGAATGAGCATTCGAGGGAAAGGGGTGATGCGGTTCGTTCGATAGGACGATACACGTACCTGGACTTGCTTTCGATTAAAGTGTATTTCATAAAACCATGTTCACACCATCGCTCAATCATACACGTCCAACCCCCGTTCTCGCCACTTCCTCTGCCACTCCCGTTCGTTGAGGTGGATACCGTACATCTTCGCACACGTCCGCCACCCCTTCTTCGCCGCCGCCACATACGCCGTCCCATTAACATCCCTGTCGCCCAAGAACTCCTCAGTCGTCTTCTTCCACGTGCCCTGTACCCCGATGAATATCTCCCCGGCGCACGTATTGCACGCACTCTCGGCGATCATCTTCGACCACGTACGCGCACAGTCCTCGTCACCATGGAAGCAGTTCCTGGGATGCTTTTCCAGCCGGTCAGCGAGTTCGTCCATGCCCCGCGAGAAGACATCGAGGATCTGCGCCCGGATGGGAGGGTCGGGGTAGCCGCCGTAGGTGCCGGCGAAGATCCATTCGGGCCAGCCGAGGGCGGCGTAGCCCGGGGCGCAGAGGTTCTCGGGCGTCACGACGATGGAGCCTGGGGCGGTGCTGAGGCAGACTCTGTCGACTATTTCGGCGGCGGTGGTAGGGTACCGGAAGAGGGGTTCGTAGGTGCGGTCGCGGGCGGCTTCGGCGAAGAGGGCGCCGTGCTGCTGGCGGAGGCGATCGAGAGCGTTGCGGCAGGGGTCGCTGCAGAGACGGGCGACGATGTGGGAGCGGGGGAGGATCTCGCGCTTGGCCATCTGGAGGTTTTAGCTGTGGGTGTTTTTGTTATGGAAGAGCGGGATAGGACTTACCATCGGGTCGAAGCCGTAGCCACATGGCATGGCCCTCAAGCCATCATACAGGACTTGCGCTGCCTCTAGCACTTTCGCCGGCGCTTGCTTCTTCTCTAGCAACTCACGCAGCATCACTATACCTTCGCTGTCTTCGGGCCAACCGTGTAGGACCGCCATGGTCTCGTTGGAGAAGGTCGGCCTATCGATGGAAGGAATACATGGTTTGTCTTTGCACCACCACCCCAGCTCCGTCCACCTTGCGTCCGCGTTTCGCAATGCTGTACGGGCTTCAGCTCGACTACACCTCGCCAAAGCGCTTCTAATCTTCTCGCGGAATGCGGACAGTCCGAGGGCTTCGCCGGTCGCCGGGTCCAAAACCTGCCCGAATTCAAAACTGCGCATCTTGCGCGCCAACCAGTCCACCGTGCAGGCACTGCAAGTCGTCTCACGATCCCCCGGACCCACGGTGCGCTGCTTGACGCGGATGGAAGTCGTCCCGTTGGTCCCGGTGCGCAGGAGCATAGGGAAATGCTGCACCCCGCCTTGTACCGTCTTCTTCACCGACGTCTGTTGCATGAACTGATCCAGACCGTTGAGATGCGCCTCGTTCTTGCCACCAACAATGCCCCAATTCATCCACAGATCTGCCGCGCAGGTTCCCCACTTCGTGTCAGCAAAACTGTGCTTGCTGCGACAAAGACCTCGATACCTTTCCGACAGACCTGTGAAAACATGCAGCGGGCCCTCTTCGATCTTGCCCGCCTCGAAGTAGGCCTTCCCGTCGTTGCCGTAGGCACCGAAGTCGAAGCGGTCCGTTCGGTTGAGGCAGCTGCGGGCTGCCCTCTGCAGATCGTTGAGAGACCTTTTGCATTCATCCGTGCACACGGCCGTGGAGTAGAAGAAGGGATCTGCCCCTGCGGCGTTCGCTTCGGCGGCATCGCCATTATCCCATGCTGGAGAAAGTATCATACGATGGCATGACAGGCTGCGGGAATATTCGTCCCAGGCGCTCTTGCAAGTGTCCTTGGTGCCTTTCTCGAGGGCAGGATAAAGCTTGGGCAGTCGCAGGTCGTAGTCGGATGATCCAGATGCGTCCCAAGCTGCCTGCTTGGATGCCTCTTTTGACACCGGAGTCTTGCCATACACGAATACCAAAACGACCACAACCACGATTATAGTAATCGTGACGAATGTCGAAACCATTAGCACACAGAGCCATGCCTTGGCCAGCTTCCGGAGAACCCGCACAATGGCTGCTTGGCGTTTAGCAGGCTCGACAGCTGCCTCGTCTGCTTCGGCTTCAGCAGGTGCTGCGTCGGGGTTGTCGCGGTAGGGCGGGAGGTTGTCGGGCTCAGTGGCATTGGGATCATCGCGATAGGGAGGTGGAGGTACTTCAACCGGTACATCGACAGGGACTTCAGGTGTCGCATCGACTCGATTGGGATCATCTCCCCGCGAAATCCTCTGCGTACGGGCGTACCGTTCGTTCTCTTGCTCCTCCAAAGCCAGCGCAAGCGCAAAGTCGCCATCTTCCTGCTCTTGCGACGCATAGACATCGGCATCAGCGATGGTGTGTAGAGATAACGCGTCAGCAGCAGTCGAGGGGTCGTCGTCGACGCGAGACGGAGGGTCCTCGCCAGCAGCCATGTTGATGCAAGGCTACTTCTGTACAGTTGGTAGGTGATTCCGTTGGTATGTGACGAGATGGGAGGCCCTGGAGATGGCTACACGATGGTAATCGCGCGGGGCGTGGTCCAGACCAGTCGACCGGGTCGATATCGAGGTTGCCGGTGAGGATCAGGATCCTCGCGAGAGATTGGTCTCACGCGCGTATCTTTAGGGGCTGAGCCAGGCAGCCACCAATCACCGAGCTTCGCAAGCCATTGCAATCTGGCAGTTGCTAATTTACCTGCAAGAAGGTGAGTTGTAGTGGTTCTGCACCGACAGCGCAGATGTTGCAAGCAGTGGAATGGAGATACGGGACCGCGTGGTCGTGTATCTCAGGCAGCGCCAGTCGGTCTAATGCAGTTAGCGCCGTAGATGTTCTATCTTTAGCACGTACTTTGGGGCAGGAGCTTGGACCACCAGGGTGTTCACGACGCACGAGCCACCCCACGAAAGTGAAGGTGACGACACAGCAATCGACGGCTTTCAACTTCTATTACCCGATTCGGCAGTTTCAAGTTCTGCCCTCCATCACTCCCAGAACGGTGGTCCCATCGACCACCTGGCGGTATTCTGCGGAGACGGATCATCGAACTAATCCGCTGGAGCGCGCCATCATCTGAGGGAGAAATACTTCAGGTTCATCATCGTTGCTCAGAAACGCTTGACATACCCGAGTTCGAGCATATTACCGCTTGCAAATAGACAGTAGAAGGGAGTTTAATGGGTCGTCGAACAGGCTTGTAGCATGCACAGTGGCTGGCGATACAAACAGGAGTTCTTGTAGCGGATCCTATCGTCAACATTAACGCTCAACCACGAAGCTATAGTTTTACAACTACATCATAGAGTGAGTTACTACAGGTTTAGGTGCCGTGCAAGAATTCCAACTTTTTGTGTCAGCCACTGTGATTGTAATCAACCGAAGTACACTACAGGTAGACGACCAACCATTTCCCCGCCGCCCAGGTCCACCTCGGTCTATCGGAATTACCCGCCTTGGTCCACGACAATACGAACTTCCACGAAAGACCAGAGGACCTCTTCCCGTGAGTTCAGATGTGGTGTATGGCTCGTAGCCAAGCCCAGCGTTCATGGTACCCCACGTCAGCGGCGGCGCACGAATGGAATGGCGTGCTCCGTCCCAACCATGACGAGAACTACGCCAGAAGAAGCAAAGCACCACCTCCTTACCAAGATATATGCGGCGCTTGGAGTAATGACGCCCGCGTACATGCTATCGGGTATCGCGACATCCTCAACACCCCGTCGCAACCGCATCCCACTCAATTGCGGTCTGCGTTGAAATCCTAGGTACTGCAACGCCGTGTCCCCCAAAACACGCCCGCAGGCCTGCTTCAACATCGTCAAGTAATTGCAGACAGCAAGATCAGGACAAAACGCAACAATGGCATCCGGACTCCTCTCCTCCTTCGTCGCCGCCATCCAGGCGTCCCTCTCCGTCCTGCTCGTCATCTCCTACGGCGCCATCGCCGCCCACCTCGGCCTCCTCGACTCCAAAAACGGCAAAGCCATCTCCAAGATCTGCGTCAAAATGTTCCTCCCCGCGCTGCTCCTCGTGCAGCTCGGCTCGGAAATGCACGCTGGCTCCGCGCACCGCTATCTCGTCGTCGTCATCTGGGCCGTGCTCGCTCACGTCGTCAGCTTCCTCATCGGCATCGCGGCCCACGTGCTGTTCGGGATGCCCGATTGGATCACCTGCGCTATCATGTTTAACAATACGACGAGCTACCCGCTGCTGCTGGTGCAGAGTCTGGATCAGACGGGTATATTGCGCGTGCTCATGGCGAAGGATGATAGCACGGGGGCGATGGTGGAGCGCGCGAAGAGCTACTTCCTGGTGTTCAGCACGATAAGCAGCTGTCTGACGTTTGCGGTTGGCCCCAGGTTGATTGACACGGAGCATGCGCCGGATAGTGACGAGGAGGATCGGGGTTCCTCGAGCAGCAGTGGGATGTTGACAGAAGCGGATGAGGGGACTGCTGATGTTGAGAATGGGGAAGAGCCGAGTGAGAGGACGGGGCTATTACGTGCGCCCGCGAGTCGACGCAGAGCGGATCGGGCGAGGCATGCGAGCGTAGCGAGTATCACCTTCTTCCCGTCGAAACCGACGTTTACGACGGTGAAGCGCAGACCGAGGTATATTCCGCATCTGAGGTGGAGTGAGCTGGACCCGAGGACCAAGTGGTGGCTGCTCTTCTTCTACGACTTCTTGAATGCACCGCTCATAGGCGCAGTGTTGGGGGCTATCATCGGCCTCGTGCACCCGCTTCATAAGGCATTCTTCAGCGATATGACGGAAGGGGGTGTATTCACTGCCTGGCTCACAGAAAGCTTCAAGAGTCTGGGCCAGCTATTCGTCCCGCTACCACTGGTGGTGGCCGGTATTTCGCTCTACTCGTCGTACCAGGAAACGAGGCACGCTTCTGGAAGTAGTCAGGTTGCGCAGGTGCCGTTGTACACAACTGCGTTCATATTGATTGTCCGCTTCGTCGTGTGGCCAGTGCTCTCTATAGGCGCGATATATGGGATTGCGAAGAGCGAAGGGAAGGGAGGCCTGTTGGGCGACGATCCAATGCTATGGTTTACGATGATGCTGATGCCGACGGGGCCTCCCGCCATGAAGCTCATTACGATGATCCAGGTCTCAGACGCGGGCGCCGAGGACGAGCAGCGCATGGCGAAGATCTTGACCATCAGTTACATTATATCTCCGATCCTAGCTTTCACGGTGGTGGGGGCGCTGAAGGCGAGCGAAGCCGCAATGTGAGGACGGGTCAGTCGCAACGATAGAAGTCTGGCTCGGCTGTAAATACAGAACAGAATACTATTCCAGTATGTAACGTACCAAAAAGTGTTCCAGCAGCAGCTCACATGACAAGGCAATGTGCTACCTGGCTCTTCGCGCCCTTCTCCGTCGTCGTCTTCGCACACGTCCTCGCCACATCCTCCAGCACCTCCTTGCACAGCTCGCCCGTGACTGCGCTGCACTCTGCATACCGATCGCACAGCATCTCGGTGGCGAGTCCCAGCCCCTCCTGCGGCATGACGCACTCGCCGCGGCCGCCGTCCCTCTTCTCCTCGTCGGTCCACTCCCTGCGCAGATCCCGCTTCAGGCCCAGCACCATCACGGGCAGCGCCTCGTCGTAGTTGAAGTGGCTGTTGACGACGGGCAGCCAGCGCGAGCGCAGCGACTCGAGCGTGGCGCGCCGCGAGATGTCGTAGCACAGGACGATGAAGTCAGGGCGCAGGAGCGTGTACGACGTCGGGGAGGCCGTGTCGGAGAAGGCGAGCGAGTAGCCGCGGTTGTACAGGGAGACGTTGAAGGTGAAGGGCTGGTCCTCGTCGCGCAGCTGTGGGAGCGCGTACGGCGGGAGGTCGTCGTCGTGTGGGCGGATGCCGAGGGAGAGGCGCGAGAGGAACGTCGACTTGCCGACGTCGTCGTCCCCCAGCAGGAGGATGCTGACCTCAGGCGGTGGCAGCAGCGGATCGTAGGGCATGGTAGGCTTGGAGGTGACCGCAGAGCGGCGCTGGCGAGCTTCAAGGCGACGCCATGGTTGCTTTTTGGGCGGCGGGCGCGAGTTGCGATAGAAGCCGGATTTAGCGGCGTTTAGAGTTGTCCAAAAGCTGGGCTGGTCACTCCACCACTCAATGTTTATCGGGACTAAGCCACCATGGAAGCATTGCAACAGATCCATGACTTGTACTCCATCCTAATATGAAAATTCCGAAAGCTAGGCAGATTTACCATCAGCGTCAATGCCCATGCCCTTCAACAACGCTCCCTGAACACCCTTTGCAACCTCCAGGACCCAGAACTTTGTCTCGTTCAGCAGGAACAGCTCGCCAGACCGCCCAAAGCAGAAATTCGCAACTCCCTTAGGTACAAGCACTTTACCCAACAGGACGCCGCCAGGACTCCAGACGTTCAGGCCGTCGCCGCAGCCCGAGTAGACGTTGCCGAAGGTGTCGCACTTGATGCCATCGGGGATGCCCGTGTCCGAGTATGCGAATACGCGTCGGTTGGTAAGGAAAGGGGAATCGTGGCGGTGGATGAGGTCGAAAGCATAGCTGGAGAAGGTGTTAGTATCTGGCTTGAGGATTCGGATCCGAGTATAATAGCGCCGTTGAAACGTAATGTACTCACATAGTCCTTGCCCTTCTTGCATCCGTGTTTCCGTCCCCGCGCACAAATTCCGTATCCGTGATGTACACAGTCTGCCCATCTGGTGAGAAGCATATCCCATTCGGCTTCCCAAACCCATCGGCCATGACTCTTATATCTCCAGTCGCGGGCGTGAATCTATAGACCTGGTTTGCTAGCTTTGGCTCAGGCCGTATACCTTGCTCCACGCCATAAGATGGGTCCGTGAACCATAGTGAGCCGTCCGAGTGCACGACCACGTCGTTGGGAGAATTGAATGGGTAGCCTCTGTAGCTGTCTACTATGATTTTTGTACTGTATGGAGACTCTGCCGACATCCAGACGAGTCCGCCGTTTTGGCTAAGCGAGCCTTGCGCGCAAAAGAGGATACCGCTGTCGTAATTGATGCCCCCATTTGCGAAGGGGATGCCAGGGGCATGGACTTCTTCCCGTCTCCACGAGCCGTTGTCATTTCGAGAGAGCTTGCTGATGACGATTGTTTTCTTGTCCTGACCTGGAGGCTTAAATTGGTTGCTGGTTACGAAGATGGCGTTGAGGTGGGGTATGAAGACGCAGGCTTCGTGGAAGAGTGGCGAGTCATTGGACAAAGCAACGGTCAGTTTGGGTGATGGACCCAGAATGCGGTTGAATTCCGCGTTATAGGTCCGGATGTTGGAGTTCTGAGCTTCGGTCATGGTGTACGATGGATGCCTAGAAGCGTGAGGTAGGAGCGATGGATTTCCCGACAACGGTCGCGCAGGAAGGTCGATGGAACTTTTACGCGCTGGCGGTGTTAATAGTGTATTTTAAGGTACGATTTGCTTGTAGCAGAGTGAAAAAGGGTCAAGTGGGTCTCATCCATGGTTGTTGACCGAGTGTATGCGAGTCTTCTGGAAGTGGTTTAGCCAAACATGTAGCTCTGGACCACGTCATAGCCCTCAGCCGCAATACGAGCTGAAGTGAGGAAACGGTAGAAGTGACTGTACTACTATGATGCGCACGGCTATTGTATCCCATGGCGACGTTGACAGAGGACCAACTGAGATCTACGGGCACGGAGAGCTTCTCTTTCGCATTGGGTCAGCCTTCTCAACGTACCTAGGTATTTTCCTCGCACAGCTCATAAGACCCTAGCAACGGCGGAGCAGGAGCTCTCGGCCTCATACGTGCCTTAGCAGAAGACTATCTAGCCACATTTCCATCACCGTTCTCGATAACCTGGACATGCAATCACTCCCGCAACACGCAGCTCGCACTCCTCCGAGATTACATCGACATCGCGCTCACGTACGAGCGAGATCAAGAAGAGCTAGCAGCTAGCGAAGGCTGGTCAGCCACCTCGGGATGTATGTTTCACGATCACTTCGTGCTCGCGGGGCCGACCGCGGATCCTGCGGGCATTCGTCATGCACAGAACCTGAAAGAAAGCATGCAGCGGATAGCAGAAAAGATATGTTTATTTCACGCTCGCGCCGATTCCTCGGCGACGATGTGGAAAGAGCGTTCATTGTGGGCGGTGGCTGGGATAAAGCCATGGGAGGACGAGAAAGCGACAACGTGGTACCGTACTTCTCTTCTAAATCCCGCGGATACTTTTCAAGGCGCAGATAAAGCGGGCGCTTATCTTCTTACTGATCGCTCGACGTTGTTGCGGCAGACAGGCATGCAAAGTATTAGGGAAGCAACCGTTTTCTTCGAGCCTGAGCAGGAGAACGATGTGTTGATGAACAGTTGTTATGCTTCGTACAGGACGGGTGTATCTACAGGAAAGGCCAAGGCTGTGAACGACTTCTTGACGTACGTGAGGTCTGAAAGGGGTCAGAAGGCGATAGGCGACTTTGGAAGTACGTCGGTGGGAATTCCGCTGTTTGCGACGCTTTATGAAAGGCTTTCGAAATCAAAGCTGAAGGGCGGGAGACCGAGGGATGGGAGATGGTTACAACCCCCAAAGCTATAACATCTCCCTAGCAGGTCTTGCGCCTATTTATACTCGAAAGGTGGCCTCATGGTCGACGAAAGGGATTGAACTGTGATGATTTGTGCGCGCTCTTCGTACCGAGCCTCGTAGGTACTGCGGATCCCTCACAGCTCCATCTCTCAATGTCGACGTGATGCCTAACAGCTTGTGGCACATACCCTGCAGCTTCAAGCCGGTCGCATCTGAGGAAGTGTTTTTCATAGGCCCACCTGTTCCGCTAGTCCGGCCGAGAATCCTGACACATCCACCAACACGAAAATGCTCCCTTTTCAACCCAACAATTCCTCACACAACCAATTACAATTTGGATTCTGCAACATCTACCTCCATTGGGTAGCAGCCCCCAACAGTGGCGTTGAATATGGCTACCTTCGATCTTCAATCTCCGCTCCTTCGTTTGCCTCGTGAGATACGGGACATGATCTATTCATACGTCCTTGTCTCCGGCACTATCGCTCTTGAAGGCGCCGTCACCAGAGCTCCGAGATCGCGCATCACAGTGGGAGGAGAAGTTGGGTTCTGCGAAGCCTTGTACCAAAAGTACAAACTGACCTATCCGCTCACCTCCCGGAGCACTTGGACGATTCCGCTTGAGGATTTGGCCATCCCCGAAGCGAGTTTCCAGCTCGACTCGTCCGCTGTTCATATCACCGTACGTAAATTCGGGTACGAAGTCGTCATGTCTGAGACATAGACTTCGCCTTGCCTTCCATGTTTCTGAATCAGGCTGACAATTGCACGCACGCGTCTAGTACCAAATCAGGCCTTCCATGCATGGACGCCGAGGTGATAGCACTAGCACATCACTTTTGCAGGTGTGCAAGCAAATCTATAGCGAGGCAGTGGAGATCTTCTACAGCAAGAACAACTTCTCCTTTACGGGTGAATATCGCATCCCGACTGCGGTGATCTTCTTGCGAGACCGACCTGCCGTGTCGTTGCATCTTATCAGGTCTCTCGAGCTTCCAATATCGTACGTAGAAGACCACCCACCATCCGGAGTTGCCCCAGGAAGATACTCAGGTCGCCACGTCCTGCATCGCGACTATGGCTTTTATGCCGAACTGTGCGGTTTACTGTCTTCCCCAAAGATGGATTTAAGAAAATTGTCTCTTACTGTGGAGACGGACTGGGTTAACCCCCTCCTGGACGCGGACGGCCCAGCTCTCAGGCGACAGGAGAACTTCAAATGGCTGTATTCGAAGAAAAACCGTACACCGGAGATCGTAGAATGGGTGCATCCTTTACTCAAAATCAACACCTTGGAAAAACTCTCAGTATACTGGATCAATGGGCTGCACACTCGAATCATTGGGCAAACAATAGCGTTGATGGCTCAAAGTATGCTCAAAATTCGCTCCAGTCTTGAAACCAATCAAACGCGCCCAGGACAGGAAAGAATCGAATTACTGTATCGAACAGTGCACAGGAATCATCCACCATCTTGTGCTGTAGTGGTTTTTGATCCATCTGACCAAAGCGTCAGTGGCAGATCATGCGCTATCTATGATGACGGCGAGAGGCTGATTGAGGTTGAAGGAGACGATTACAATTTTGACCCCAGATTGGAGCGGCCAGTCGTACAGGAGTATCTGGACACGTGCCCTGTCTGTTTGACTTGCTATTGCGAGGTAAACGTCGCGTGAAAGCCATGGCGACGCCTTCCACGTTTGCCAATCACGTCGCAAATAACGCGTCAACTGTCGAATATCAGGATACCGGCTCAGGATGTGCTATCCACTTCTCGGACTTTTCAGGCCATACTGCAGGTTTTTGGAAAGTGCAATCGTGGAAACTATTCACTTCGACAAACTGGATCTTTCCCTCCACCAACAGGTAGGGCAGGATCCTATACTAGCTGTGGTACCCAGCAACAGGCAATTCGGCTATCAAGCTTTGGAAACCCTTTCAACTCAACTCATGGGTAGCGCGTGCTCAAAAAAATCTCAGCCTGCACAGGCGCAACCAGATTACCACACGATTATGTCGATCCTCGAAGTATACAAAGTCATCGGGGCAACATTCACGGAGTGTCAGCCCCATATATCTGTGACCAGTACAGAAGCTGAGCTCAACGCTTCGGGTCCTCCAAAATACCCAATGCACGTCGAGCGCGGGTACATTGGCGATATCTCCTCTGACTCACTGACTACAGGCTTAGAAGCTCTGCCTGAAGGCACGGCCGTAGATCTTCGAGCTGCGTATATGGACATGTGGCTGTGCGATTTTCCCCTGGTAGCGCTGCCAAAACCCGCGCGCGAGAAGCTGCGCGGAATGAACGCACGTGTGCACTGGCTCAGTCTCGAAAATCCAATCCCTAGGCTTATTGTAAGATTTCGGAAGGACGATAACGAGGAACTTCTGCACTCCATTATGGGTATTACGACCCTAAGCGGAGAGCAATTCATTGTTGACTTCACCGGCGCGCAACTTGGGTACGCACCCCAAGATTGGTTCATGCCGCAGCAGGACTACTTAGACCGATACACTGAAGACGGCAGTTGGAGCGTGAATGATGACGAAGACCCGTGTTTAGAAGAGATCGCAAGAGCTGGCTGGGATGGTCTACGTGGTCTTGAAGGGTCGGGCTGGTTGGATAAGCTACGGGAGGTAGCGTATGGAGTCGATTGGGTGGCGTTAGATGTCCTCCCACCTGTACAACGCTTTGGGTCTGTGAGGGCAGAGGCCAAGGATACGTTCGACAGGTTCAGGAAGTACATCGATTGTTAACTCTTCGCACGCTTTTGCAAGCCGCGGCAAAACGCAGTACAGGTCTGGAAGTACATAAACTCGCATGAAGACATGGACGCCGGCTATGCAAGCCCAGACCGCAACGTTGAATGATCAGCATAGAGTAATCAACCCTGCCTATGGCAAGATCCATTTTTTTTGTAGGTCACGTGTGAGCATTTGAATGTAGTGTTTGCTCGCAACCATGAGCCTGCATTTACCTTGACACAGGATGCTTAAGTGGAACATGGGCTGGATCTAGAACGTATAGATGTCTTGGATCCCGTCCAATCGCATCCGTTCCGTGGGTGTTGGGATCTTGAATGTTCTAACCCAGATTGGCAGAGCGTCAGCCCACATTCTCGTTCGACATCTTCGGTACCGACGACCGTCTCCAATCAAAGCAAACCCCCGACAGCTCTTTTCGGTAAGCTTGGATGTCCGGATCAAACAAGGGACCACTACTAAGATGCGTAATGACATTCGCCCCCCGTGAACGCGGCGGGCCGAAGTCTGCCGCGTGGAGAGCTCTCATATTCTCTAGAATGCCTTTTCTAGAACGTCTCCCATCCGGACCACACCTCGATGCTTGCAGGCTGTTCGACACCTGAGGGCCTTCACCTTCCATGAGCAGCCACGATGACGGCGCACCATCCGCGCAGCGCTACCAAGAGGAAATTTGCGACGCACCGCTGAAGCTGTCGGTGCGGTCCATTCCGGAGCTGAAACGCGCTGAGTCACGTGAAGAACTGGCATCTGTTGGTCTTCTAAGCACTCTGGAAAACGACACTCGTGCATCCTTTGTTGTCGAGATATCTTCCGGTATTCCTCAGGATGGCGTACTGGAACTTCTGTACTTCAACTGCGCACTTGCAGGTGCACCGGCGTTGCTCGCAAAACTTAGAGGAGATGATGCCTCCCAGGCCATGTTCCTGGACGACCTCCAACCACGCGTAGCTTTTGCGCAGTGGCTTTGGGGTCAGGTGAAGATTACGGATCCGGCTGTGATAGGGGATGCGTATCTGTTCGCGGACCATCTCTGGTGGGCGACGACCATCGCAAATGGGCGACATCGGGTGGTCAGTGGCGTATTAGCTGCTTTTCTGCGACAGGAAGAAGTCGGACACAAGAGACCTCACGGCGACGATCGCATTGACGTGCGAGACCATAACGAACCCAAAAACATGCCACAATACCTACCGGAGCGGTTACGAGCTGCGCACGGCCGAATCGACACTCAGGAGATGGTTCTGGCATCTAGTTTCGGTCCTTTTGACTATACTCAAGACCTGCCGTGCCAAAATATGTCGGATCACGTCTTGTACTTCCGGAGCATCGACTGGGCAGCTACCCCACTTGGGAGCATGGCCTCGTGGTCACCGCAGTTACGATGCGTTGTCAACATGGTTTTGAACGATCATCACCACGCGGTCCTCTTCTGGGGCGAGGAGGCGACCATGATATACAGTGAGGCGTATGTTGAACTCATCGATGGAATGCACCCGTGTATGGGCCAGAGCGCATCCGTCGTTGCTAAAGAATTCTGGTCACAGCTTGAGCCTCTGATCCAGCTCATCAAATCTACCGGAAAGACGTTCTCAAATGCAGACATGCCGTTGTTCATTGACAGACACGGTTTCCTGGAGGAGGCTTTTTTCTCTTTCCAATTCATTCCCGTACTCGACGCTAACGGTTGTGTGGCTGGCTACTATCAGCCCGTCATTGAGACGACACGGCATCAATTGCTGGAGCGCAGGATTACGAGCTTGGTAGAAATAGGAAGTGGGACTGCAAAAGCCCGTGACCTCAAAACCTACTGGGAGTTAGCCATTGACACTATCGCAACCAACGATCGGGATGCCCCGTTTGCTCTGTTATACGCCGTTGAAGACTTTTCCGTTCCAACCAAGTCCTCCTTATCAACGCCCGGAATAAGATCCGAAATCAGTAAATTCGTACTCAAAGGATCTATTGGTGTGGAAGCCGGTCATTACATAGCCCCACCTACGATCGATTTGGAGAACGGCAACAATGTGTTCGAGTCACACTTGAAGCGATCTGTAAAAAGCATGATACCAGTTGTTGCGCATTTCGCTGATATGGAATTACCGGAAGGAATACTCGAAGGCATTGGCTGGAAAGGATTTGGCGACCCTTGTCGCTCTTTGATCTTTTGTCCAATTCAGCTAACCACCAGTGAGCAAGTCCAGGGCTTTTTGATCTTGGGTGTAAATCCACGACGGCCTTTTGACGAGGACTACAAACAGTTCGTCCATGTCATGCTACGACTTTTGGCTACCTCGCTCGCTTCGGTCGTATTGTTCGACGAAGAGATACGCCAGAAAGAAAACGCCATTGGACAAGCAGCACAACTAGAAAAGCAATTTATAGCGGAGCTGCATCGTAAAGAGGAGAAATTCCAGCGGTATGCCGATCAATCCGACGTCGCCATCTTTGTCATGGACGCCGTCGGATCGTTCACCTATCGCAATCAAGGCTGGTATGAACTTTTTGCTGGTGTTGCCGACTCCGACGATGTGGCAGATACATGTGCTTCAACAGTATGGCCAGAAGATGTAAGTGAATTCGTAGCGGTCCTCAGGAAACGTACGAGCTAATTTCGCAAAAAGATTGCTCTCTGCGAAGATGTGCTGTCCAAACTCGGCATACAAAAGTCGCCGATTTGTCTTGAGCTCAAGACGAGGATGAGGTGGAAACCACCAGGGGCAGATTCGGGGCCAGATTCCGACCCCCAGGAGTACTACAAATGGATACTATGCTCCGCATACCCAGAATTGGATGCGAGCAACGAGATTATCGAAATAGTCGGAAACGTGACAGACATCTCGAAACAAAAATGGGCCGAAGACGTGCAGAGACGAAGAACAGATAGCGCTCTTGAATCCAAGAAACATCTTGAGCATTTCATCGACACGACCTCGCATGAAATGAGGAACCCACTGTCGGTTATCATGCAGTGTGCAGATGAGATTTTAACCTCGTATCCTGGAACCGATGGCGACTTCGCGATTCCGTCTCCTGTGACCTATGCAGCCCTGCTTGATCAGACGGCGGATGCTGCACAGACTATCGCGCATTGTGCCCAGCACATGAAACGTATCGTGGACGATATCCTTACCATATCCAAACTTGATTCCGGGCTCCTTATTATCACACCAATCGATGCCCAGCCGGCGGTCGTCGCACATCATGCAGTCAAGATGTTTGAGAGCGAAGCAAAGGTCGCTGATGTGGATCTATCATTCGAAGTTGATAAATCCTGCAGGAATCTAGGTATCGATTGGGTGAGCCTGGATCCAACGAGGCTTCTACAGGTATTTCTTCATACCCTCCAAAATGAGCAATGTTAATTATTTTAGATACTTATCAATCTCATAACCAACGCACTCAAATTCAGCCGTTTCGAACCAGAACCACGCCGGATCAAAGTCACGATATCGGCTTACGAACGAGAGCCAACGAATGACACGGGCGGTATCCACTTCGAGCCAAAACTAGTCGAGGACGACTCCCATCTCTTAGAAGACTGGAAACAAGGGCCGCTGGTGTATCTACATTTTTCGGTGTCAGACACGGGTCGAGGCCTAACCGATGACGAACGGAGTAACCTTTTCGCGCGCTTCTCCCAAGCATCGCCACGCACGCACATCAACTACGGAGGCTCTGGCCTGGGCCTTTTCATAAGCCGACGACTGGCAGAAATGCAAGGCGGAGCCATTGGCCTAGCGAGCGAGTTCAGCAAAGGAAGCACGTTTTCCTTCTACATCAAAGCACGACGAGCGAAGTCGGCTAAACTGAGGAGGTCGAGCATCCCAAACATATTCCCTGAAGACATGCGGCACCGCGCCACTACTCGGCGCGAAATCTCAAAGATGAACAGCCGCACAGAGTCCCCTGTGAGCGAGAAGTCAACAAATTCAAGGTGGCCTTCACAGCGGACCACGGCCCAGTCTCCGGGTGACGACAAACAGACAAATGGGGGTAGCCAGCAAAGGCCGCCCCCGGTCCAGCGCCGGCGGTCCACCTTGCATCCAAACATACCCAACGACGCCCTCGGTCTACCACCAGAACCAGACCTCGCGGAACTAAAGCGCACGCGAGGCGTCTCCGAGGACATGCACGTGCTCGTCGTGGAAGACAACTTAGTCAACCAGAAGGTCCTCGCAAACCAGCTACGAAAGCTAGGCTGCGTCGTCAGCGTGGCCAACCACGGCGGCGAGGCGCTAGACTTCCTCAAGAAGACGAGTCGATGGAGGGGACTCACCCTGCAGACATGCGAGGCGCCTCCTGCACACACCGACCCGCCGCTGGACCTCCATCTCATACTCATGGACTGGGAAATGCCCGTCATGGACGGGCTCACTGCCGTGACCAATATACGACAGTTCGAGCGGGGCGGCCAGCTGAGCGGTCATATGCCCATTATTGGCGTTACGGCGAATGTGAGAGAGCAGCAGATCCAGGCGGCGATGGATGTTGGGATGGACGATGTTGTCAGCAAGCCTTTTAGGGTGTCGGAGCTGATGGGGAGGATGCGAGGGGTGGTGGAGGGCGTGGGGAGTGGCGATGTGAGGTGGAAAGGGTTTATCCCTGAGAAAGAGGAGGGTGGGACGTAGATGGGAGGCTGGGTGATAATGCGGAAGTTTGAAACTGGAGAAGGTTGTTGTGAGCATACAGAATGTCTGCAGTTGCCGGCAGTTGCGAGACTTAAAGGGTCTATATACGACTGGTCTACGACGCTCTCTGTGGTGAGGAACATGCTGTATAGGCGATCGGAAGGAAGCAACACGTCCGTAGCCTAGTCCTAATTGACAGGCTTTGGGAAATTATTAATCCACAATACATATGCTACACAGGGCCAATGGTCACTGTCGTACATCTCAACACTCAAGCTACGCTTATTCCAGGGTTCATTGAATCTATCAACATTTGATGCTTTTCAGCGCAATCTCATGGGAGTCGATTGTGGACTCTTCGCGTGCTTTTGCAAAGCCGCGACAAAATACAATACAAGAGCTTGGACTGCCAAAACACATTCATTGCAAACAAACAAAATCCATGGGAGTCCAACAAAGCAATGCAAACAGTCGCAATATGGTGGGGCCTGAATAGACTTGCACCTTTTTCGAATCGCTGTCATAATACAGGTCCTCGTAGCATCCAAGGCCTTTAGAGACATGTTGTAGCCAACCAACCAGGAACCAACGTCGCAACGTGTGAAATTACGAAAGCAGTCCTCATAAAGAGCTATTTTGAGCAGCAATATAGAACAGTGTGGTCGCAAACTTATAGCGTGTGTTACCCCAGGAACGGAAATACGTAGGCCGATTGTATGAAGGCTTTTGACTTCGTGCTGTGGGTAATTATCGATTCCCGTAAAATCCGAAAACGTTGCAGTCTTGTTCTGCTGCTTTTCCAAATGCCATGGATCCAGGTCCAGAAGTTTGCGTGTTGTATTGCCCATTCTGGGGTAACACAACATGTTGAAAGTTTTGACTAGTGGAAATAATCCTTGGGGACTGGCACGTGGGTGTGGACGGGCGTGTGACCGCCAGCTTGCAGGCTCTTCAAGGCCTTCAGAAGGAACTTATGGCCTTCATAGTTCTTGCCATTTCGCCAAATGAATCCGATGGCGTGCTTGTCAAGGTAGTGACGCCAGGGGCAGTCCTTGCCAACAAGGCACTGTCGGTCGACACGGCACCAAGTGCCAAAGCACAAACCTAGGTCATGGTCATGGCTTGCGCTGTAGTATGCTGGATCGACCTTGCCAGATTTATCCGGGTGGGCAGAACTATATGGCGCGAAGTCGCAATTGACGAAGTTGCCGGCCTCTTTGGGCACAATCTTCATCCTTTGCTGCTCGGCGGAAGGATACTTACGGGTTAGTTGTATTATATGTTGTATCATGTCTTCAAAGTTCCAATCGGCATCTTTCCGGCGGTGAGTTGGAACGGCTGCTCGCTTGATGTCGCGGCGACCATTGTCACTGTCGTCTGAACGTGCACGCTTTCGCTGTTCGACCAAGAGATTCTCCGGTGGGCCCTGAATCCTCGGGGCAGGAGCAAGCTGGTTCGAGTCAAGCCTGGCTGGTGGGTGACTGGTCCAGTGCGGAGCCGTTTTCATTGCGATTGGTGGTGGCGAGGCGTTTGCGCTTGATGTGTTTGTCGTCGCTGCTCCTAAGAACGGGCTGGGTAGGAACGGGCTGGGCGGGAACGGGGAGGGCGGGAACGGAGAGGGCAGGAACGGGTTGGGTAGGAACGGGTTGGGTAGGAAACCAACAGGCGGCTCGTGGGCAGCTGAATGGGGGATTTTGTTTACCTTCACCGTCGGCAATGGGCCAAATTCTCTGCCCCTCAGAATCTCTTCAGCGCCTGCGCGAGTTGTGACGTTGGTTTCCGATTCCGTCTTGATAACCGAGTTGCCTGTGGCGGTTGCGGTCTCCGACCCATTCGGCGTTGAATCTTGTTCCATCTCATGAGAGCGTGGAGAATGTTCTTCGTTGTTTCCATTCGACATGGTGATCAACCGCATCAGAAGAGGATGCGCGTACGGGGGTGTGAGCTGTTTGGAAATCACGAGATTGAGTATGATTCTCATCTGCGTGGTCATCGAGACACCCAGTATGGCCTCCGTAAGCTCCAAATCGCCTTTGCCAGTGCTGAGAAGGTCAAGAGCTGATGTTACCGCAAGGTCGGCCTCTCCGCCTCGTTGCGATAGCAGCCGTCGAATGTGCTGATCCGCCGTGGAAACGTCGAGCCTGCCAGTTGCGACGCGCTCGATGATAGCTTTCGCGGCAGGGCTAAGCTCCTTCTCCAACATTTGCTCCACGAGATCAACGTTGTGGAGGATCACGACCATATCGAGGGCGATCCTCAGAGCGTCATCGGGTTGGGTGTTGGCTATATATATCAGATAGTGTATCCTGGTAGCGCTTGAGGCGGTTTACCCATTGTAGTGATCGCTGTTTTTTAGCGCTGCGTGACTGCTGTTGGTGGTGCAGTCGAACGGGTAGTAGGTGGCGGGGGTTACGGTGAGCCTGCGCCCGACGCGTTGATATATGGCAGGAGCAACACTTGGCACCGCGCCATCACGTGCCAGCTAAATGGTGAGCCCTAGGTCGTTCTGGCACTGACCAGGCGACCCGAAAGAGATGAAGACTGGACATATGCATAACGATAGTTCAGAATTATGATACACTGTGTTACTTCGGGGCTAGCAATACGACAGACGCGAAGCACGGTGAAAACGTTCTGACGGAGAACGGCCGTTAGGGCATTGCAAACAAGCAGCAGATACAAACACCTATGGAATACCTTTCCCCGTGCATCTAGAGCTGGTTTCTACCACCCCGACACCATCCCATGTTCCAAGAGCTTCGGTCCGTGAAGCCAGAAAAGGTTTCTCGCGCAAGACCCGTCACGTCGACATCTCACCACTTGCATCCCAGCTACAGCGAAACGCGAGGTCGGCGCTTCCTACTCTATTCCTCCAGCCGCAGGACGTCTTTCCCCTCGACAGACATCTTCTCCACCACAAAACCCGACCCCGTCTTCTTGTCCACGAGCCTAGCCACACAATAGTTGCCGCGACACTTCCACTCCATCTTCACGCTGTTCTTGAACACCGAGAACATGACCTCGGTCGCCTGCTCACGCTTCGTCTTCGGCGTGACAAACGCAATCGTCAGCCCATTCACCCGCTTATGCAACGTCCGCAGTCCGGTCTTCCAAATCCAGGCACAGAGATCTAGCACGCGCTTCTTCTGGCTCGTGTGCTTGGTCGCCGTGCATTGCAGAGTGATGCTGCTGCTCTGTCGGCCGCAGGGATACTGGGTCTTGCCGTCGTACTTGGTCCGCAGCGTCATATCGAGGAGGCCGAGCCTAGGGATGTCGGCGCGCCACTGGGAGAAGGTCTTGTGTAGCTGGTGTGTGATAGCGAGCTCCCAGTTATAGATGCACCAGGTGTGGAAGCTAACCTGCACGTTGTGGATGTGCTCGAGCGCGTGCAGGATGGGTAGGAGGTCGACGCCGGCTGCGGGAAGTCGATAGTGGAGGGATTTGCGGGAGGTCCAGATCTTGAGCTCGGGGTCTTTCGTTGCGAACGTCTGGGTTGAGTTGAGCGATGCTTCGGAGTTGACAGGGCCGGCATCTCGGAAGACGTAGAAAGTCTGGACGTAGCCTGCGAGATCGCATAGTGCTACTGCTGCCAAGCGTGTTGGGTGTACGAGCGGTAAGAGCTCGGAGCGTAGCTGTTTGTTGACCTGCGTAAGGGTCCAAGCTGTGGTATGTTTTCCCTCTGAGGATGAGTCTGGGGTTTTGAGCCGCACCACGATCGTGTTGGGTAGCTCGTCAAGACGGAGCACTTCGCGATAGACTTGGTTGCGTAGTTCGCCAGGGAGCTCCAAGAATGGGAATTGTTCTGCGGATTTCGACATCGTTGGGGTCTTCAGAGTTGAGACACGAGTCGACATGATCGGAGTGTGGTGAATGCTGAGGTGTAGAGGCGGAGGTGCTTGATTTACATACACGGCGTGGTGTAGCACAAGGTGAGTGGTAAGTGTGTCCCGCAAGTGCCCCGCCTGATGTAGGACAAACCGGGTGGTAAGTGAAAACTGCGAGGTCATTGCGCGGACGTCTATCATAAAAGCTCGTCACCGCAGATGAAAGACAACATGAGGATGCTTATGTCTGGACTCTTGTCCAACGATTACTACCAACTAAAAACATCGAGCTCATGCTCCTGGGGATATCATTCATGCAAACAACGAAAATATACAAGAATCATGTGCTCAGTGAGTGAGTCTTCTCTGACTGAAGCAACACCTTCAACGGGTTGCTGACTGGGAGACCATTAATATTAAGGGATTAAGTAGATGGCGGCTTAAACAGCGCTGTCTCTATGGGTAGGTAGTTGTGCTGGAGCTGGATCTTGCAGTTCAGTAGGATGAACGGGCACCTGAGCGGCAGCCGGAGCTTCAACAGCATTCGAGTTCTGTACGTTTGGCGATACTGTCGGCGAGACCGGCGAAGGTGCGGACTGTGGCGCACCGTTCACAGGAGACACCGAAGTTGTGGTGATGGTTGGCGCGTCCTTTGTCCGTTCACCGTAGTACTGAACGGCACCATTTGGAGGCATGTAGGCCTGTCCGGGAAGAGGCGTAGGGTATACTTGACCGTTCGGTGCCGTCGACCAGCCGTGAGGAGGGTAATAAGTTTGACCTTCACCGTTGGGGATGAAAGCACCGTTCGGCGGCGGGGGCCCTGCAAGGTAGTTTCCGTTTGTCTGTACCATACCCGGAGCAGGAAGAGGTTGTCCTTCAGGCACAATGCCGACCGTGTTACGCGAATACTGGCCGAGAAGCGGCACGGGGTATCGGTGTCGGAAACCCCACTTGAACCATAGCTTGAGGGCGGTGCCGAAGCCTGTATCCTTCCACTTTTGTCTCAGCACCTGCTGGTCCTCTGGGCTGCGCCGGCTTTGTGACCTGGTGAAGCACGCCACCCAGAGCGAGATGCAGATCCATGAGATGGTGCCAAACCGCAAGCATCCTTTCCCCAGCATGAGTCTGCGGAACCAGAAGTAGCTCTCGAAGAATCCTAGAACGAAGAGGCCAGGGATCAACGCCGCAATGACAATGACCCAGATCCTAATATTCGTGCACCCATAGCCGTAGCCATAGTAGCAGTACCGCGAGCTATAGGAATCTCCAGAATCTCCACTAGATCCACTGGTTCCGCCAGTAGGGTATGAGTATCGAGTGCGTGTGTAGGAGTCGTCAGAGTAGCGAGTGTTCGTGTAGGAATAGTCAGAGTAGCCACCGTACTGGTATGGTGTGGAACATTGTTCGATGTATCTGGTGTAATAGTAATCATCTGTACTTGTGAAAGGCGCGTCGCCATCGCTCAAATACCAAGTCTCGTAGATGTATGACGCACGGGCGGTTGGTACAGGAATTGACGTTTCAACTGCATAGGGAGTGACTGAGTGGAGAACCTGGGTAGGAACGTTCACCGACGCGTTGGTCGTAAAAGTGAAAGACGTCGGGCAATCAGTGGGCGCCGTATATGTTACTAGCATGGAGAAATCGTAGTTTGTCGAGGTCGAACGCGCAGTCGTAGTGGTCGCATCGTAGTTGTATGTCGGTTTGAGGTCTGAATCGGGCACTGCGCCCGCAGTATACCACGCGGTGAACAATTGGAGGTCTGAGTATCCGTAGTAGTAATTGTTACTGTCGCTTGTGGGTGTGGTAATCTCATAAGGCTCCACGGTTGGCGTCACCGAGTCCTCGATAGTACATGTTGCCGTAGTAGTATAGGTTGAGTAGTATATATAGGTGCAATCCTGGTAGCGTGTAGTGAATGTCCAGAATGCACTGGACTGCGCAGTAACGGCCGTCGCGCCGGCGAGCAGAGCGAGCCAGGAGGCCCTCCGCAGGACGGCTGTTGCCATTTTGTCGTGTTTTCAGCGATGGCAATGGCAATGGCAAAGCAGCGCTTGCCAGATCAGATGGTGAGGAATCTCAGGCCGCGGGCTCCGCCTCGCACGGCTCTCGGTGTCATTATAAGCTCGACGCCACCGTGGGTGACTCCATGCCGCCTACGCCTTCACCGGCTCTTGGACCGCCATACGGCATCTTCAGCGTTTGTGTTGCTCGGCACCGTGACGCACGGGCTAATGCCAATCTCCCGCGCAGCCTCGCCCTCGGGCGATTGGGCTCCTCCAGAGTGTTTAGCCTCAAGCAGACGAAAACAAGGTTGATTTAGGGCTGGCCGCTCGTATTGAGAAAAAAGGCAAACGCTTGGCGATTTTAGGGGTGCTGCACTTGGCCGTTTGTGTGCGTGCTGCCTGACGGTTGCAGCCTGCTCTTCATCGATTTCGTGACTCACGAACGGGGCTGATGCGGACCTGCCCGCAGGATTCATCGATTATTGAAGCTCGCGATACCGATATGAATGCAAAGGGCGGTGTCTCTTCGAATGTCCACACTTGGAGATCGTGTGGTTGTGGTGGGCGGGAGCGGCCCCCAATACGGGCGCCCGAAAGAGGAAGAAACACGAGCAACGCGAAATTCCCGGGCATGAAGGATCTAGACGCGCCGAAACATGCCAATCCTTCACGCCATGCTTCAAAGTTCTGCATATGCTCACCAGACTCCGTATCAATGCTACCTTCGGGGCACCGATCCTTTTTTAGTCACGTGCCGTAAGAGACACTCGAGAGCCAATTAGAGAGCTTTACTAGTATCCAAAGCCAACTTTAATTGGCTTAGCAACCATGTGACTGGCAGGGATCCAGCGCCCCGAAGGTACACAGAGCTTTGTCCATTGGAAAGCTATCACAGTGAACTGATTGCAAGGCAAGGAAGCATCGCTTCACGGACTAGTCCTATCCTTCGGAAAACATCTCTGTCTATGCAGGGACCTGCTCATAGAGTGTATTTGAAGAAGGGACTCTTGTCACCCAAGTCCAACATCTCCGCGTCCGAATACCGTGCCCGTATCGCATCTTCGCCGTGCTCCCTCAAAAGCGCCTCCCGCTTGCGGTTCTCTCTCTGGTATGCCCACCTAAGCACAAAACTCATCAGAATCGATCCGCAGCACATGGCAAGGGATACCCCGAACCCTGTCTTGTATTTCGGTTTTTCCCGCTCAAGATAGATATTGCTGCCCATGATACCCCCCATGTTTCCAACGCTGATCAACAACGCCATGCCGACTGCTCGCTTGCTGGATGGTGCCAGTGAATTCGCAATCCACGAAACGAGGATGATGAAGGGACAATACAATCCACCTGCCACTGGGAACAGGAAGCCGTACGTCAGGCCAGGGTATTTCGGGTGTGGGATAGCTAGCTGGGCGATGAACCCGCAGCAGGCAATTGCGAAACCGGCAATGATGAAGGGCGAGCGTGTCTGGATCTTGTCGGACCACCAGGCAAAGATGATGGTCATGATCGAGGCGAAGACATAAATGGGAATTGTGAGGAGCTGTGCGTTCGCCGCCGAATAGCCGAGGCCATTGATCACAGTTGGTACAGTCGCTGTGAAGCTATTGGCGGTCAGTTGCACCCTTCTGGCGAGAACTGAAGGAGATGTGACATACCCGTACACGCCCACCGTGTTTCCCCAGAATATCACAACGGCAGCCCATACCTTCCAGTCAGACAGTCCTGCGATGACGAATTTCTTGCCCATCTTGTCTTGGTTTGTAACCCTGCCATGGCCGCTTCCTGTTTCCTCGGCGAGTCTTCGTACGAGGAAATCCCGTTCGTTCTGGGTCAAGAAGCTAGCTGTCTCGGGCGAATCTGGAAGAACTTTCCAAATGATGAGAGCTAACGCAACGGGAATGAGGCCTTCGATGATGAAGATCCACTGCCAACCTTGCCGGCCGTCATATCCGTCGAGTTTCTGGATGGCAAAAGCCAGTAGCCCGGAAAACGCACCCGACAGCGACGCAGCAACGTAAAAGACGGCCATGCGACGCTGTACTTCGTATCGGCGATACCAGAGTGTCAAGAGAAAAGTTGCAGCTGGAAAGAAACCGGACTGGGAATTGTGGTTAGAACGCGACATCGTATTTCACAACAATGGGCATGCAGCGTACCTCAGCCACTCCTAAGAAGAACCGTCCCGCAAGCAGACCTCCATAGCTGTTTATCAAGCCCATCAGCGTCATGACCAGGCCCCACGCAAGCATCAAGATGGCGATCCATCGGCTTGGTCGCATCAACTTCAGCACAATGTTGCTAGGAACCTCGAGCAGCGTATATGGTACGAAGAACAGCGTCACCGCAGTGTTGTACTGGAGCCCGTGCATGTTCAGATCAGTCGTCAATCCTGCGACCTTCGCATTTCCAACTGCACGGTGTCAGCTTGCTCCGGTTCGTGATTCGATCGCGTAGTACAGGCTTACTGTTGCTTCTATCGATGAATGCGACAAGGTACAAGAGCGACAAAATCGGCACCAGTCTCCAATCAACTTTGGAAAGAATTCGACGGGCTTCCGGGCCGTCGTAATCAATGGCAGTGGCCTCAAGCTCGCTATCCGACACCTCTCTTTTCTCTCCCACATCATCAATCTTCTGCTCTTGGCCCTCAACCACAACCTTCACATCGTCAGTCGCGGTCGCCATGTTTCCGGTTTCGGTGTTCTTGTATTATGAGCTCGCGATTCCGTTGGAGTAGAAAGCGAGTTGGCGACGCAAAAGAGGAAAAAGCCTGCTATGTATTGCCGACCGGCTGGATGACCCTCATACCTGCCGCATGCAAGCAGTCTGTCTCCAACTGAATGGTTCTCGGCTGACTTCTAGGGTAAACTAGTGGTCTATTTACGATGCGGGGTAGCGTGCCTGATCACCATTGGCTCCACTTCTTCCTTTGTCTGATTGTATCAAGATCAATAATTGCCTTTTAGCCAGCGTCGGCTCCGGGATCCCGACTTGTCCATGCATCTGCCGAGACGCACATCCGGCGATTTTATGCATATCTAAACACCGTCGGGTGGCAGTTCTCGTGGTGCTACGGCACTACTCTTGTGATAGGCTGCACTGCTGCAAGTCACACGGAAGGCCAAGTCGCACAACAACTTCCGAGCGGCGAACCGCTCAACAGATAGGAACACATCCCAGGAGATGTGCGACCAAAATCAGCTGTAAGCAAACGCACTAAAGCTTCTCAGGCCCATCTCTTCAACGACGCTGCATCTTTGCGACAAGTTTCGATCAACCCATATAAAACAGAATCAAAGTTCGATGTTTCTGCTCGTGCTTTCTCGGTTCAAACTCAACTCACCACTGCTACAATTAAACAGGTTGTTTCTCGCATTTGTCTGAGTATTTACTCAGTTCTACTACACAAGTCATCCAGGTCTTGTTAACGCATCCTAGCCAACGATTATTTCCTCGAGTACGACTGCATCTTTCCGCGAATCTCTGCAGCCGGACCGTTGTTATTTCAAAACTATACGCGATTCGCTAATATTATATATGCTTCAACGATCAAACTTTGACATGAAAACGGCCAATAGCCGTCCGTCGATCTTGGAGTTCTATGAGAACTCTCCTTTGGAATATCATCTGCAAACCGTCCAAAAGGCTGAACCAAAGGAGCGAAACGAGCGACGAAACAGCTGTGTACCGCCTCGACAGTGTTCAGCCTTGCTTACGCAGCCCCCCGTCTCTAGCCCCCAGTCCATTCTCCTTATCCAAGTGGACACTAGTAGCGCCCATCACGCCACCAGAACAACATAAATATGCTGTCATCTCAGCCTGACCAGGTTGCACTTCTACACGGTCTTCATGTTCTATTGACTCTGGCCTACAGCAATGACGCTTACCGACACAACCTCGCACGTCTCCTCTGAGAGCGTAGCTCTCAGTTACAACAAGGTAGACAAACAGAGCAACCAAGACGTCACCATGTTCTATCCCACTGCTGAGACCAACTACCGCATCACTCGCGCCATTGCTCCACGAGGGAGCAAATTCCAAGTCGGCGCGCACTGGCATGAAGACTACGATGAGTACATGCGCGTAGTCCAGGGTCGCGCAAAGATCAGAGTGGGGAGCACGTGGAAGGTGTACACGCCAAACGATGGAGAGGTCAAAATTCCCAGACTGGTTGTACATGACCTTTGCCGAGCGGACAAATATGCACCGCCGGGAGAGGAAGATGATGAGGACATGATCATCGAGGAATGGAACGATCCTTGTATGTCCGCCCAGTTTTTCCATGTTTGGCGTAATATGAGATCGCTCGCTGACTGCTCTTCTCAATGATACAGCCGATGGTGCAAAGGAGATTTTCTTTCGACATATTTTCTCTGTTGTAGTCGACAAAGAAATCTTCGGATGGAAATTGCCGCTGCAGCAACTGCTTGTGATGATGAGTGCGGATGGATACATCGAGATTGTACCGGGGCCGGCTGGATGGTATGTTACGCATGGCCTGTATGCGGTTCTAAAGCCAGTAACGAGGTTGCTGGGATTGAAGCCGTTCCACGATGCATATACACCGAGCAGGCTAGCAGATGTGAAGAAGGCAATGGAGAGTGGGGCAAAGCCGAAGAAGAATGCGTAAAAATTGTAAGCGAACTTCACCAGACTCATTACATATGTTTTCCTATCTCGAATCGGTAACCTTGCCATAGCTTGGAGATCCTGGTGTGGGCCTCATGATTTACTCTTGTATCCCAGCCACCATATATCTCTCCTTGTTGGTGTCTCCTCTCCGATTCGAGACTATAATCGCATGAAGCGAAAACCTTGCAGTAGAGCGCGATTCGTTGAAGCCAACGCGTACCCAAGCTCTGTTCATGGCGCTGTCCTAATATGACCTAGCGTATATCTAAGCGAGTAGTGAGACAGGCAGACATGACGATTCCCCAGGGGCACTCAAATGCTGGACGCGCAATCAATCACGCACCACCCAGTGTATACAAAATCAGAACAACGTTACCACCACTCAGCATGGCAGGCAACGCCAAATCGCAGTCGCGCTTGCTCCAGCTGCCTGGAGGTGAGAGGCCGCCTTCACATCAGAAAGCTGCTTGTAAGCTAACCTTGCCGACTAGAATTGCGTAACCACATCTATGACTTTGCACGTGAGGAGAGCCCCGTCGGCGAGCAGACCGTCACCCGCAGCCAGCCACTGTTCCGCGGTCTCACGCAAACGTGTCGCACAATCCGCAGCGAGTACCGGCCCATGTATATGGAACACACGATATTCTCTATGCGCCTCCTTGAAGCCTATACCTTCATCGCAGCCTACGTGGTGCCGCATGGTGAAGACTCACATGGCACCCTTCTCATCAACTTCGACTACGGCTTGACCAGCATCGAGACGAGCATTCTTCCACTGGTAAAGCTCCTGCGGCGGTTCGCAAAGGTCAGCGCTCACGCAACTTGTTCGGACCCGAGGCTCCGGCGCGACTTGAATGTCGTTCTCAGTGCATGCGAAAAAGGCTGGTTTGATAGCATCTCTGCACCAGTTGCCCGTATAACGGTCAAGAAGGAGACACGGCACACCGATCAAACGCCGAGGATCGTCTTCAACTGGTACATGTGCGCAGACACTAGATCTCCCTTCTTCTTGTCGAAAGACACGCCTCCCTCGCAGCTATGGATGTGGCGTGAGACCTGTTTCGACTGGTTCGTGAGGTTTATGAGAAATGACATGGCAGTGTATGTGCTAGAGGTGGATTTCCGTCCAGTCTGGTCGTGAGAATGGCAGGACGAAGAAACACAAACACTTGGAACCTGTCCTGGCAACGGATCAGTCTGGAGGATGTCGGTTAAATCGCTCATGTTGGAGTGTCATTTGCCCGGTTTGGTCAGGCGTACTGCTACAGCTATGCGACCAGACTCCTTCAAAGTATCAGTGCTTATCGGAATCGACCGTCCACCGATACAGGGCCACGGGACATTCGGATTTGGTTTGAGCCTGCTGGTTGTGACTATGGCACACGACCTGTCCAGGTAGCGCGCGGCAAGAAGTGACGGCAGGAAACGGGAAGCATGACTTTGCACTCTTTGGGATAAAATGGTATGGATGGGGGTATATTGCTTATCTGAAACGCTTTTGACTTGAACTCCTCTCTATTCCCGCAAACAGTGTCAGAGCAACTTGGCTCGCGCTTCTCTCTTTCCTCCCTATATTCTCGCTCTCTCTTGGCGGACTAGAGCTTAACTTTTTAGGTGTCATCTCAACCGTGATTATATATTCTTTCGTCACAGTGATAAACTAAGGGCTACAAATGCGAGGTTCCCTTGAACCTATAATACCCTCGAGGCCGTCCATGCGAGAGTAGCTTGCGCTATACCATGAGATTCAGCATCAGAGGATGCGCTTCGGCCGGACAATGTACATGTTCACGAGCAGGTTATATGAGAGCGAGGCAACGCTGTAGCGTTTGGCGGAAGTGCGATTGGAAAGACCCTCGGGCTTGGAGATCAACATAGGGAAAATTATAAAGAGGATGAAGGGTTATCGAGAGAAGAGGTTAGAAACGCCAAGCATGAGGCGAAGAGAAAAGCAAATCTGAGTGACGAGGAGAGGTGACTGGAAAAGGAAGAGTTGGAGGAGGCACAGATGAGGTATAAGGATCATGAAATGGTCGAGTGGGTCGAAGTCGGATCGAGCGGTGTCATTCTTTTATTCAAAGAGAGCAAGTGATCGGTTGGAGGTTTACTGCGAAGCAATTGCTGATGAACTTAAGTCTACGTCAAACGCTCACAATGCCCTCAGTCCGAAGGGGATCTCCATTTCCCTAACTGGATGCAATCTATATAACGGACGCGAAGTCTCTAAACACAAAGAAAAAGAGAAGTGAATCGTGATTGGGATTCATGGGGCACGTTCCACATCTTGTAGCTTTTCGTTTACTCGATCGCGCCGCGACCACTTTCTCAAAAGAAGGATCGTCTCCAAGTTCTGGGGATCGAACATACAGTAAAGGGGAGAGTGACACCAGTCGGAAACATAATCAGGTCGATGATTCTAAATGCTAGCGCCCACCAGGGACAACGGGAAATCTTTAGATACGTCATCAAAATTTGCCTATCGAGGTGCCGAATTATGATCGAATATTTCCTCCGGCGGACCTTCAGCCCAGATGACTAGACTCTGGCCATTCGTTGCTCTGATGTGAGCTCCGTGACTATTGCGGTAAGGTGCAGGTACGATACACCCCAAGGCCATGACGCCCTTGTGCTGTATGTCGATATGTGGGAGATTCGTGGACCGACGGAGGCTTCGTAGGAACGGTATAGGGTACACTCTTCGAACTGTACAAAACTGCAGCATCGGAGTCGCTCGAGGGGCTCGCGGAGCTAAAGCCAAAGTATGCCAAAGGAAATATTCCAAGAATGATCAGGTCAATTCAAGTCCAACTCTGCCATGTAGGTTTCTTTCCAACTCCATCGTCGTAGGTAACTAACTGTGAATCTTCTGGACGTGTTAGCAGTGCCACAGGGTATGACGACGGCATATGCGGTAACGCTCGAGAATCCTCCTGGCTGGTTGAGATGCGGTTCGTTTGAAATTGTGACTGTGACTGCGTTCCAAAAATACCCAGCTCAATGTCTTCTGAGTTGGGAAATGTAGTGCCGGAAGGACTTTGCTTGGAAGCGGGTGGTGTTGTGACGTGGGCTTCTTGCTGGGCTGGAACGGCATGATTGCTAGCCACTGATTCCGGATAACGCTCGGAGATATGACCATACTGGCGATAGTCCTGACTAGACTTCCAAAATAATGCTTTCGAGTACGTCGATTTTGAGGAGCTTTTGGTGTCAGAGTTCTTCGTGTGAGATCCCGACCCCGAATTCGAAGTTTTGATGCGGAAGATTTGCTTGAAGAAAATCTTCAGTGCGGGTGCATTCGCACACATAGCTCCCATATGAATCTCGAGTAAAGTGAAGTTGTAAGCGTGCCATGTGACCCAGGTAACATCGTACGATTCGAAGAAAATCTGCCAGGAGTAATACGAGCGCAAAACCCCAATCGCGACTACCCCGTAACCGATCGCGAAGATGCCAAATAAAGCGATCTTATGGCGAATAGGAATCTGCAGGTTCCAGTATAAAAAGGTGGGGAGAATTGCAGTGAGCAAATCCTGGGCTGTGGAGATGACTGCAGCAGAGAAAATGTCTGCACCTTCGTTGAAACACTTGAATTCGTAGCCCATGGCGATCTTGACAATGTCGGCTTGATCCCAAAATGCGGATATCGGTTTGCAACCGAAGATCGGCACGAGCGTGAACGCGACGGAATATGCCACAATGAAGGCTATGGTAAGTTTGATTGACCAGCGGTAGGTTTTGGAAACGGCGCGTGAGCCAAGACGCTTATAGAATAGAAGGATAGAGACTTTGATCAGCCCTGATGCGACACAGAAAGTCGTTTCGATCGCCAGGACGTATTTTCGTTCTATTACAAAGATATGAGGCTCCACATCCCACACATGTTTGTTAAAGCCGTATACGTCTGACGCTGTTGACGTTTAGTAACCATTTTTGCTGTTCGAAAGGAAGGAGTAGCTTACCTAAAGGAATGATAACCGTCAGAACAGCAAGCGGTACCTGCATGCACTTGTCAATGGTGAGACAGCCATGCAGTGGGAAAGTATACTTACACTCGCTGCTAACATCAACCAGTCATCCAAGCCGGCGTTTCGTTGTAACCATATTCTGACCCATAGTCTCGCGGAAAGAAGAAGAATGGTGAGTGGCCCAAATACACAAGCCACAATGGTCGCGACCTTTGGTCTAGTCACCGGGTCGATATAGTTGGGTGTTGGCCATGATAGTACGACAGACAAAGGAGGGATACCGCCTGGCATGGTGGCAGTTGATAGATAGCGGCTCTCGAGTTACTGGCCAGACGCTCAAGAAGCATGCAGGTCAACTGCGTATGGAGAAGTTGGGGCATGCCTGCCACAAGTGTTCAGGGCGGGTGAAGAAAGAAGCAGGCGTCTCTTAGTAAGAAATCCCGCTAAGGAACTCCGGTTTTTTTCTTTCTGTGGTATATAGTTTGGTATCACTAGATCCGGATCATTGAGTCGAGATTGAAGGTGAACTGAGGTGTCACCGTGGGTAGGGGATCGGTACCACATAGTTTTACTAATAGGTGTTTTAACGATTAGTGCGTTTTAGTCTTGATAGGTTGGAGGCGAGCTGCCACTGTGGTTGACGCGAACACCTCCGGTGGTTCAGAGGATCCATACCGCATAGTTCCACTAACAAGGGCTCTACCCCACCGTAGCGCCCGCCATCGGGGGTTTGATTTGATTTGATACTGTGGCCTCACTATGCATTGTTAATAAACGGCTTGTGGCGACTTCGGAATGTTCCTTGCATCGCACGCTTGTGTACGCCCAATCCTGCAGAGTGTGCGTACAGCCTGATCTTGCAGGACGGCGTTGCTCGCGTGGACGAAATACCGGATCGAGTACGCAGAAACGAGGACTCGTCACTGAAGCTAGTCACTGAAACTAGTAGAACATTATACGCCCGCAGATCGTCTCAGGGCTAGGAAATATAAAATTGTCCATCTCGCCACTGGCGGATGTCGACTCGCCTTCAGTCACGTAGTGGTTAAGCTACCTACCTAATTCCGTCGCTCTAAAGACCGCTATAACTCTCTGATTGGCTCTCTCAACACGTGACGGAAAACGAGTCCATATCCTGCAGGTACGGTAGGACATGCGACGCGGTCCCGACGACAAAGACTGGCTATGAGATGATCCTCGTGCGGATCGAGCTAAGCCCCAAGTAACATCCTCTGCAGCAGCGACAGGTGACAAAACTCGCCACGAAAAAAGTAAAACAAATGCTGCCGATACCATGTACCTCATACCCGAGTACCACTTAGTGCGAATGAAGAATACCAATCGCATGAATATATAAAAGACAATGCTACACGACAACTACTTTGCAAAGAGTACCTAGACAGTGTTTGCTTTCAATGGTTAATTTGAGCTACAATACTTGCCTACTCTCCGACGCTTAGGTCTTCCATTACGGGTGTTTGTTTTGATGCTGGTCCGCCGGACCGAACATCGACGGGGACGCGGGCGCATAGTTGTGGCTTCTGAGAATGTCGGCAATCTGCTGCACTGAAGTCGTGCAACAGCACCCCTGCGAAGTACTACTAGGTACTTTTACGGTTACATCGAATCTAGCGAAGATAACGAGGAGGTCGTACACGTATCTTGTCCAAAGCGTGTCGTACAACGTAAGTTCTTCCGGGTATGAGTTCCTTCGTGCCCTGGACAGTCGGTTTTCGCAGCTAACGCCGACCATGGGCGCGTTCGTTGACTCCTCCGCCTCCGCACGATAAAGCAACAGCCCGACGGCACCATTACTTCGATACCGTATGCATACCGAGAACTACTAGAGTGCCAGCATATCTTTTGTCTTGGACGAAGCATGCAAGCGAGCTGTCAGCCCTGGGCCTGGACGTTTGGTTGCGGGAATGGCGTTAGCTGATTCTTTTGCTTTTCCTGTCATGCTCGCCATGCACAACTTCCTAAATACCCCATGTCGCACAAAAAAGAAACGATTGTATGCAAGTTCGGGAGTACAGTCCCTTGGCACCAGAGCTGCCATCCCTCTTTGTCTCGACCTTGCAGCTGTCAAAACACACAACCCCTGGAATCTGTCTGAAAAGATACTGAGTAGTCCACAGAAGGAGGAGTGGAAAAAGAAGACCTCCTGGCTGCATATGTCACTTTCCGGCTCGATCCTGCGTCGGAGGCATCCATGTCCAAACTCGTCACATAGGTGGCCGTCCTGCAGTCCTGCAGTGCATCGAACTCGGCTTGTTTGGCCTTGAATCACCCGATGATGTAGACCGGCTTCTGCCCGAATGGAGCCAGCCCCAAATTCTGACCGGCTTCGAAGCTGGACAACCTGTGTTGCAAAACGCGAAAGAGAAGATCACTGCAGGCAGACTGATCGCGCATACCTCGGGCTTAGCTTACGACTTTCATCCCGGGTTGCTCCTGCAGTGGCGTCAGTGGCGTGGAGAGGGGCCACGAGCGTTGCGCGGCACCATTCCTGATGTTTTCGCGATGCCGCTCCTGTTTGAACCAATATCTTCGACGTATTGGGCATGGACGACACAACGTTTAAGACCCGCAGCCACAATGATGTTGCTGCACGTCTGCCACCCAAGGTCGGCCGACCCTCGCCAGAGGAGCCGCTAAGTGAGGAAAACGCATCTCTAAACAGCACGAGGAATCTCGTGCTCGATCATAAAGATCAGTATGGTAGCGCCCGCTTGTTTAGCACAGCGGAAGACTACCTTCGGCTACTCAAATCCATCCTCCGGAACGACGGTCGAATTTTGAAACCGGAAACTGTAGACACCCTATTTACGTCGAAAATGTCGCCCTCGTCCGATGCCGCGCTCAACAAGACCTTGATGATCCCGGGTATGGTTGCTGCCATGGTTCCAGGCGAACCCATCGTCGGAAGTCCAGGGGCTGGAAAATGGACGCATGGGCTTTTAGGCTTGATAGGCCTGACAGCGAAAGAGGAAGGGTTGCAAGCTGGACGGGCGCAGTTGGGTGGGGCGCCCAACCTGAAATGGTGGATTGACAGGAAAGGGAATTCATGTGGTGTATTCGCGACGCAGCTGAGCCCGCCTGGAGAGAAGAAGCATCAGCCGGTAACTCATCTTTTCCAGCAAGAGATGGCAAAGCGGTATCGAAAGTCGTAGGACAGAACCGCGGTTGCTAGCTTAGGTAGTGAACTTGCTCCTGCCCTATGCGCCTGCCTCTCTTACCATCACCTCTCCGTCATAGTCTACTTGCAGAGGGAAGGAAGTAGCGGAGCAACCTGCCGCCGACATGTCCTTCGTGAAGCATCCATTCGCCTCCTCTACATCCACACAAAGGCATTGTTGTTGTTTCGCGTGCCCATTCTTCGGTATATTTTACATCGAACAACAATCGAGCTTGCACAATGCGGTCGACAGTATTACTCGCCTTCATCGGCGCAGCGTCAGCATCGGCCATTATTCCACAAATCGTACCCATCCGTAAGTGACACTCAAGCATGATGCGCCTTACACACAGGTGTAGTACTAAACATCACACATAGTTCCTCGTGACGCACCGGAAAGCTACAACCTCACGCTTTGGGCCTGGACACACAGTCACCACCGTGGTTCCCTACACACGCTTGCGGATGGCCAGCTCAGGCTCGGCGACGGCAGCATCCCCATCGCCAACTTTACCTTCAGACCTGGTGTTGGAATTGTTGACAGTGAAGGCCGTGGCTGTATCACGACACCAGGCCCGACAAACCAGTTCCAGTGCGATGAGGGAGTTAAGCGTCAGTAGTCCCCCACACCATACTATCCCATTCTGCATCAGTAAGTAGCCGTAAGCTGACTGAGTCATCTAGCGATGCCTGAATTTGACTTGGGCTGCAGCGGACAGCTCTTGTTCAACGGTTCCCAGCACTTCTGGGCTTGCGCAGTGAACGATAAGGGCGTCCAGAACGTATACACCGAACCAGTGCCCAAACAGCTGAAGTGCGTGTACATCACGCTTCTTGCCCGGTACAATCCCGAGCTGAACAACCGAACGGGCTGCCAAAGGGGGGATCGTTCCGAATCGTGGATATACCCTTGGGACAAGTTCTATAACAATTCCAACGCTGCTCTTCCAAGCACCCCAGAGGGCACTCGTCAAATAGCCAGTTACCTGAAGGACAACCAGCACGCCTCGTCCAATGCAACCATGGACAGACCGAAGGCAGAACACGGGATACAGTCTCCAGACGGACGCTGCGGTTCACCAACTGGCTTCAACTGCTTCGGAAAGACCGATGGGCCTTGCTGTAGTCATCATGGATGGTGCGGTATCTCCGCTTCTCATTGCGGTACTGGATGTCAGGGTAACTTCGGTATCTGCGACGACGCGTCCTCTGGAAAAGCCTCCAATGGCACATCGGTCTCCAGCGAGGTGGCCAGCAAAGCTTCTTCCACCGGTAAAGCACCCAGCAGCACTTCCACAGGCAAGGCACCCAGCAGCACTTCCACAGGTAAGGCACCCAGCAGCACTTCCAACAGTAAAGCACCTAGCAGCATTTCCAGCAAGGCACCCAGCAAGACTTCTTCTACCGGCAAAGCGTTGAGCAGCGCCTCGCTCAACGGTACGGCATCAAGCAGCACCGCTCCGGCTTCTTCCCATATTTCGGCAACATCAGCTCCCAAGCAAGGTACGCTTTCTCCTAACGGCCAGTGCGGTGGAGATCAAGGTTACCATTGCCATGGTTCCGGCGCAGGTTCGTGCTGTAGCTCGGTAGGATGGTGTGGTTCGTCGCTCAGCCATTGCGGCTCTGGTTGCCAGGCTGGATTTGGCTCGTGTGGAAAGAATGCGTCGACCATAACCAAGGTGCGTGGAGGAAGGATGGCCTGTGTTGTTCCCAGAATCCCAATGAAGATTATGAGGTGTGGCTCTTCGCTGATCATTTCCTCCAGCCATCTGGGAACGCCACTTCGCCGACGTACACATCCAAACCTTTACCTTCCCAATCAGCAAACAACGGCACGTATCCTCCTGCACTGGATTGTAATGATCCTGTCAATGCGCAAAATTGCGGAAGCAGTTACCCTGCTTACGGCTGTCCGCACAACCTGAAGGGCACTTTCGAGTCCCCTCGACTCATGGTTACAGTAAACAAAGTGGACCCCGACAAAGCACTTGACAACAAATGGGATGGACATATTGGTAGTCCGCATTGTTCGCTGTACAGCTTCAATGTCAGCTCTAGCTACGCAGACCAGAAGTGCTCATTGGTCTGGCTCTTTCCAGAGGAGAGGTATCTGGATAATTCGACGTTGTTCATTACCGAGCCGAACAAAACCCCGGTGATGGAGTTTTGGCATTTGCGCCAGCCTGCAAGGCGCGGGATGACGTGGTAAGTGCCAACATGTTACAGGCTGATCCGAAGGCGCCTCTAATACATTCGGTAGGAACGAAATTGGCCCGAGAAAGATTGTTGCCGCCGGCCCAGTGCGTCCTGGATTCAGCTGCAACGCGAAGACGGTGCCGTGTCCCGCTGGGTTCGAGCATACTTTCATGGTCTGTGGAGATCACTTCTACATGAAGTACGCCCAAGACTTGAAATCGCCGAATCCTATGGGGTTGTTCATTCGTACATGCTAGGTGGCGAATGTGGTCAAGTTTGCGGGCAGTCGGAGCATGGCCGGTACTTTGTTGGTTTCTCTTCCATGAATTCCAGTGCTTTTCTTTTTCCTCATTGTTCCTGTATCGCAATCTGTGTATCGATGTTGTGTTGTTGCTCGGTCTTTCTTGTCCGCAGCCATGCTGTTATCATAGGGTCTACGAGTATTGCCTCGAACCAACTTCTTTGTTATCACTACCGTCCGGTCCTGCCGGCCCGTTGCTTCTGGCGTATGAGGTCCTGCGCGTGGTGATAGCGTCGACCGGTGCATCTGTTCGCGCTGACGGCGGCTGACACACCGCCTAACGTCGACGGTCCGCTCTCGTATGACGTAACCACCGGAACCACGGCGCGTTTGCACACCAGCGGAATTTGCATCAGTTACCCGCACCGACTCGTGGACATCGCCCGTCGTGCATCAAAGATTCTGCGGCCGCGCCGGCTTTAACAGCGCCCGCAATGGCTTACTCAGAGGCCTGGCTACAGCCTAAGTGTCGTTGTCATCCTCCAGCCGAACTGTACGAAACACTATTGCCCATCTGCACACTGTGGACCTGCGCCATTATTATTAGCTTTTCTTGGTCATTACTCTGATCTGCCGTCGGCACTATTCGTACGGCCGCTGTCTCTTGCCCGAGCATTGGTGGGGTAGCTTCTATAGCCTTCTAAGAATTCATATATACCAGCGACCGTTTCTGTCCAGGTTTCTTGCTCCTACGCATATCGTAACGAGGGTACGCGGAAGTGGTTGGAGAGCTCAGGCTTGCATTGAGCGACATACCGCATTGCGCTACTTCCTGCGAATCTCCGGGGCGCGACAAACACCTGCTCGCCATGAATGAAGAGGATTTGGAGATGCTGCGGAATGAGGAGGATGCAGAGCCGAGAAGATTCTCATCCTGGGTCAACACAGAGGGGGAGTTCCAGCGTAATGTCGAGCCTAAACGCGCAGTCGACGCTGTCTTCGATTCTTCTTCCGGCACACCTCTGCCAACAGCTGGAGTAAACCTGCCACCGCACGCGAAAGAGACTGAGGAAGTTGCCTCTAGACGGAGCAGCTCTGCTTCTTCTTCCTCCTCGACCTCATCCTCCTCCACCACGCATACACCCGGATTAGAGGAGATTAGAACACACAATGCGTCGTCTGCACGAGGAAGAAGAGACACGTTCTCGACCGTAGGAGCAGGGTCTGGCATACTTTATAGACATCCAACCGAAAGGAATCCTGAGGCTCTGAGCCGTATCGAGACGATTCGTTCGCAGCATGCCGGTACCGTCGGTGCCAGGCCTACGGGGCCATCGCGGATAACAAGGACACTGAGTCGGCGCAGGACTGAAAAGCCTCTTTCAGAAATGGGAGCGAACAAGCCGTACCCTCCGCCGCTGCCAGACCGCGAGGAATACGTTGTGGAGTTCATGGGCGTGGACGACCCGTTACACGCCCAGAATTGGCCTATGAAAAAGAAGCTCTCTATAGCCTCGCTGATGGCGTATCTTTCTTTGGCGGTGAGTATGGGGAGCAGTATATTCAGTCCGTCTACGGGACCGGTCGCGAAAGAGTTTGGCGTGATTTCTGAGGTCACAACATTGGGTACGAGTTTGTACGTGTTCGGATACGCATTTGGTCCACTGGTGAGTCGAAGTCGAGCAGCGTTTATGGTGTATTGAGCTGACCAATAACAGATCTGGGCACCAATGTCCGAGCTGTACGGTCGCAAACTTCCATTGCTAGTTGGATCGTTTGGCTTCTCCGTATTCAGTCTCGCGGTTGCTGTGGGAAAGGATCTCCAGACCGTTCTGATATGCCGCTTTTTTGCCGGGTTGTTCGGAGCATGTCCGTTGAGCGTTGTCGCTGCCGTATACGCCGATATCTTCAATAACTTACAGCGTGGTATCGCAATTGGCGCGTTCAGTGCCACCGTGTTCATGGGACCGATGGTAAGAAGCTCTACGTTTCCATTATTGCGGCTATCGCTAATTTGATAACACAGTTCGCACCCTTCATTGGCGGCTTTATCGTGACAAGCCATCTTGGCTGGAGGTGGACTATGTACATTTCCTCGATCATGGGCTGGCTTGCATTCGCGCTGATAGTCTTGATCATGGAAGAGACGTATGCCCCCCAGATCCTCGTTGGCAAAGCCTCAGAACTACGAAGACGGACCTTGAACTGGGGCATCCATGCCAAGCAGGAGGAAATCGAGGTCGACTTCAAGGAGCTTATCGTCCGCAACGTGAGCAGGCCGTTGCGCATTCTGTTTACCGAACCCATCGTCTTGCTTATCACGATCTATATGTCGTTTGTTTGTGAGTGCAACTCCCAGATTGGTGGAGCGTTTACGCTAATCGAATCCTAGACGGCATTCTGTACTGCTTCCTCACTGCATATTCACTCGTCTTTGTGGGAGGGTACGGTTTCAGCCCGGGTGTATCCGGCCTCACATACTTCGGCCTGGTAGTTGGAGTCATACTCGGCTTCGCCGTGATGGCCGCCATGAACCCATCGTACGGGCGAAAGCTCAAAGCCAACAACAACATCCCCGTCCCAGAATGGCGCCTGCCCCTCGCCATGATTGGTGCACCCATATTTGCTGGTAACCCTCCCTCCCCTACTCTCGCAGTATAACGGGAGATATCTGCTGACTAGTGAATCGTTAGCTGGCCTCTTCTGGTTCGGCTGGACCGGCTACACCGGGCGCATCCTCTGGGTCGCTCCCGTCTTCTCGGGCGTCTTCACCGGCTTCGGCATCTGGACAATCTTCCTCGCGCTGCTCAACTACATCATCGACGCATACCTTATGTTCGCAGCGTCCGCCGTCGCAGGCAACACGTTCATGCGCTCGCTCTTCGCAGGCGCGTTTCCCTTGTTCTCCACGTACATGTTCAACGGCATGGGCATCCAGTGGGCCTCTACGGTATGCGGTCCCCCCTTCCTCCCTCTTACTGTAAGAAATGCTGACTGATTCGATGTACACAGCTCCTCGGCTGCGTCGCCATCCTCATGGTCCCCATGCCCTTCCTCTTCTACATCTACGGCAAGAAGATCCGCGCGAAATCCACGTTCTCGCCTGCGCCGGACATCGCGCAGGATAAGCGGCGCGACGAGGAGGCTCGGCTGGGCGCCGACGGCATGAATGGGACTGCCGGCGAGAATACCGCGCAGGGCATCGATTTGGGACCTGCGGTGGAGAAGGGGGAGAGTGGGGTTGGGCAGGTGCAGGGTGGGGATGCGAATACGAATACGAATACGAATGCGCATAGGGAGAGGAAGAAGAGGGGGTTCAGGCGGCAGGGGGAGACGGTGGGGAAGGGGAGGAAGGATGCGTGAGGGAGAGAGAGCGGTACTTCGCGCGAAAAGGGGATTGGAAACTTTGGCGCGGTGGAAAGGCAGTGCGTCGTTTTAATGGTGTGTTATCGTAATTTGTAAATTCACTGGGAGACCGCATCATTGTGGAATAAGCAACCATTGCTCTCATGTCGCAACACCGGGCTTTAGCTCAGCGAGACGCTCTATCAGCAACGCAATCATAAATTCATCAGTATCATTCCACCCCTCCCATGGGAACATAAAGACCGGATGTAAGACAATGCCTTTACTAGTCAAATATAGAATAGTTAATCCTAGTATAACTTAGCTTACTATGCAAATTCATAATCTTGACCTAGTACTGTATCGTATCGCTGGTGTTCACCTTCCCGTGAGAGTCCACCACACATTTCATCTACAGATACCCACCCCCCACATCCACAACCGCATGTCCCGGACTCGGCGGCACATCCCCCGTCTCCCACACCTTCTGCTCGCTACCCAGTCGAAACACAATCTCCCCGCCCTCGCTCATGATCCCCCCGGCATCCTCATGCTCAAACCAGTTCTTGACCCACTCCTGTCCATTGATAGATACACCCTGTACGTAGTATCCCTCCTGCCCCTCGCCATCGTCCAGCCCCTCCGCCCGGATCCGCAGCGTATGGTTATGATTCACCGTGACGTTAACGTCCTCAAACCAGGGACTCTCCAGCAAATACACGGGCGTCGTAACAACGGGGTACAGCCCGAGCATCTGCCATATAAGCCAGCAATTCAACGCCCCGGCATCCGAGTTGCCCGGGATGCCGTTTGTGGAGTTGAAGTAGAAGTCTGTTGCGAGCTGGCGGCTGCGGTGTACGGATTTCCACTGCTTGTTGAGGTAGTTGTAGAGGTAGGGGGTTTGGAAGTCTGGCTCGTTTGCGATGTTGTTGATGGTGGTGATGCCGAGGCCATTTACGCCGAGGTCGACGCCCGAGGTGTTGGGCTGGAAGACGTAGTCGAGGCGGGCCTCGAAGTGCGAGGGGCCGCCCATGAGGGTGATGATGCGGGAGACGTCGTGGGGGATGACGAAGGAGTACTCTAGGGCGGGATGTTAGTGGATGTGCTGTCTGGATGGGGGGCGGGAGAGCGTCTCACCGAACGCGGTGCCTTCGTAGCTCTCATCCGACCAGTTGCAGTCGCCGCAGTTGGTGATGTTGTATGTTTTGTGGAACGTCCCGTTGGCATAACGCGGCATCACGAAGCCTGTGAAGCCACGACTCTTGGCTTCTGGGTCCCAGCTCAACTGCCACCCCGCTGAGCGACGCAGATACAGATCGCGGTCTGCCGGTTCCTCGCCTGCTGCTATCTGGGACACGGCAAAGTCGTTCAGTGAGTATTCCACCGTCTTCGAAACCGCACGACTATTCCGATCGGCTGATACATAGCCGAGGGGGATCCAGTCGTCGAGCGCCGAACGTCCGTCTTTCAGCGATCCCTGGGGGTCGACAGGGTTCTGGTCGAAATACGGTAGGACTTCAGCGTCTTTCTTAACCGCAGCGTAGCCCTCCGTCCAGTTAATCTTGCCACGGAGTCCTTTGACATATGCGTCTGCCAGCACGTTATCCGCGTTCGATCCGCCCTGCACGAGGCCGTTGTAGTTCCCCGAGCGCCCATCAGGCAGGTAGCCCTCGTGCTTGAACATATCAATCAGCGATCGGATCATCGACTCGTAGTATGTTGGCTGTATCAGATGCCATAGCGATACCTGGTTTCTGAAGAGATCCCACATGGTGTAAAAGTCGTCCCAGTAGGGTTCGTCGGACTCCCAAAGCGGGTTCTCGTGCGTGCGTTCGCTAGGGATAAGATGCGTGAAGTACAAGCTGGAATACAGCAGTGCAAGTCTCGTTTTGTTTGCCTTGTCGGAGGTGTCGACGCGAATCTTCGAGAACACGTCGCGGTTCCACTCGTCGCGGGCGGCTTGCGCTGTGTCTTCGATGGACCACGTGGAGAGCTCCTGGTCTTTGTACGCACATGCCTGCTCGACTGACATGAATGAGATGCCCACGCGTGACTTGACGGTCGCCGCTCCATTGGTGGTGCTGTTCCATGAGAAGATCGCGCCAACTCGATTGTTCAGCGGCCCAGCGCGCGCCTTCGAACCAGTGTACGTTGGATGCGGGATCGTTTCGTTATCGAAGCTGCGGAAATGACGGCTGGCTGGGAACGTATTTTTGCCCTGGAATGCCTTCGCGCTGTCGGGCTTTGAGTCGAACTCTCCACACACATAGACCGTGACGGGCGCACCGATGTTCCAGCCTCCAGCAATCGAAGTATATCCAGTGTACACAGAAGAGTTCGGCTGTATCTCAATCTCGCCTCCGGTGTAAAACTGCGAGTCCCAAGAACGAGTCGGATGCGGGAGGTAGTGCGAGAAATCCACGAGGACGTGTTTACCGCCTGTCGAAGGATACTCGTACTGATAAAGCCCCGCATGTCGCGATGCAGAGAGCTCCACCGTAACTCCAGACTCAAGATGTGTGCGAAAGTATCCCACGCTCGCGAAATCGTCCCCGACCTGCCAACAGTGAGTATCCTGTCGTCTAGTCCCAATGCTCACCACGTACCCGATCCTGCCAGTATGTCACGTTATCCAGCACGTTCACCGGCGCCTCAATCGTCGTGAGCGCCATCTGCGATGGGAAGCCATACTTAGGTCCTCCTCCAGTGCCTGACTCGTGCATCAAACTAATCCCAGTCACCTTCCCCTGCGGCGTCCATCCGCCATTGAGCGCGCTCTGGTTGACGGGCAACTCGAAGGTGTCGATTCCCAGCTTCACCATGCCGAACGGCACCGCGCTGCCCACGAAAATGTCGCCTCCGCCATCTGCTGCGTGTCAATCGCGATGTGCGAGCGAAAGTGACAGGGCGTGACTTACAAGCGTACCCCGGGATCCCGCCCTCAGACCCAATAAATGGATTCACGAATTGTGAGTAATCCACATCTTGCGCCACAACCCCGAGAACATACCCGAGGACCCAAGTACTAGATATCCACATATCGATAGTGAAGGCTTGCAATTACCGCGCATCGCATCGTGGGCCCGCCTTTCTTTTTCAACAGCGCCCTCGCACTTGCGCGTCTAAGAAGGGTGGCCTCATCCCCACATCTTGCCTGTTCTTGCGGAAGGAGTCGCGCGTTCCAAGCTTTCGAGGTTACATCGTACAGAAAGTCGTTGCTGGATTACCTCGGATTATCGGAGATATGACGTGTGAGCACCCCGCCTTCTGGATGCAGCTGCTGCCAAGGCGGCTGGGGTGCGGAGGAGGCACAACAGTGGGTGTTTAGCAAGGCAGGGGTGCATAAGTGGGAGCGTACATGGGTCATCGTTGCAATGAAATGTCTATGTTGTCCTGGAAGATAATACATCACATATGCTGGAACACAGCGCCGTGAGAAAAGCAGAGAAGCGGCATTCCTCCCTGCACGTTTGTGCGTAAGTGTACATCATGAGAACGCGATAAGCCTGCATATCCATCTCAAAAGCAATGGTATCCGTTCCTCGTTCATGCACTGCAAGGCTGTGAATGGACGATATGGATTGCAGGAATCCCAAAAGTGGTACATGGAAAATTACTAGAACTCATGACATTGAAGCAAAGTAGTGTATACAACCCACCGTCTACGCCGCCCAGAAGTCGCCATGCACAGAATCATCAAAGGTTACCGCGGCCGATACCGCAGCCAATGCCTAAAATACACTGATGTAGTTGCCAATCCGCTCTTTCTGGTTCTGGGCAATGCACTCAGCTATCCAAGTAATGTTGCGGATTTCCTGCACGGCCATGTTAGCAATGTATTGGTTGTTTCCCAAGGGGAAGACGTACCTGTTCTCGCAGCTTGACCCAGGCGTACACGATGGAGTGCGAGAACTGCCGGGTGAATGCCAGTTTGGAGATCTCCATCTCTTTCTGGTAGAACAGATCTTCAAGGCTGCGCGACTCGCCGCCGACACCACCCGCCATGTTTCCAACGCCTCCGCCACCGCTGAGGCCAGTCTGCTCAAAGAAGGTCTTGTATTCGGAAACGCCCTCCACAGCGATGCGTACGCCCTCAACGTCATCGGCCTTTGAGAGCAGCAGCGTGCCCTCTGGGTGCAGCCTGCCAAAGGTCGGGTACAACTTCTTCCGGTCCGCCTTTGAGAGTTCCGTGCCAAACGAGTTGAGTGTGATGTTGATGCTTCTCCGGTCAGCCTCGAACTCCAGCACTTCCGACATGACCTCGGCTGTCGGCGTTCCAGCGATCTCATCTGCTGAGTTGACCCAACTGTAGAAGTCTTCGAGGTAGTTCTTGTAGAGCGTGTTGCGAATGATCTCGATGTTGAGCTCGTCGAGGTCCTGGTGACTCAAGGAGCCTTTGAAGTAGGCGGCCAGCGGGGTTTCGATCAGGACGGAGTTGTACAACTCCTCGATGTTGGTCGCGACGCAAAGCACGGGCATGGTTTCGAACCAGCCAAGCGGGTGGCAGCGCTCGAGCAGCTCGCGGGTATCCCGCTCGTGCAGCGTGCCGGTGATGAGAAGCGCCACGTTGTCAATCATGTAGCCGTAGGTCAAGTACTCCATGAACTTGGCGAGCGAGCCGGTGGCGTTGGCCTGGACATAGCGGAACTCGGCGACGAGCTTGTCGGTCGTCTTGCTGGCGAGCGCAGAGGTAGACGGGTTCGGAGGGAGGGACGCGAGGAAGTCGCCATACGCGGGGGACAGCTGCAGCTTGACATCGTCGATGGTTTCGCACTGGGTCAGGTTGTTGTAGTTCTGGCTAGTGAGCAGCGCATTGCGGTAGCCGCGCACGATGCCTTCAATATAGCTGGGTAGGAGTCAGTGGCGCTTGCAGCAGAGGAGGAGGAAAGCATTGGCGGCACGTACCCGTACTTGACGTTGTAGAATAGGCCCTCCATCGTGATGTGTTGTGGTATAACTCGACTTGCTAAACGCGGCCAGCCAGAGCTCGACGTCAAGCTGCACTGGGGCGGCTGGGCAGCTGCGGCTTGGCAAAAGCTGCGGCTGCCTGTTATGTCAGCCGCAGCCGCAGCGCACGGGCCCCACTTTCCGCAGAACTTCGAGGCCGGCATCGCGCCTTCCCCATTTCCTCTTCACCACAACACCGCAGAGCAGGCACAGCCCGCACACTTTGTTTTGCGCGCACATCTCCTTGATCTGCAAGCTCTCAACACAATCCGTAAGTAACATTGCCTTCAAGCGCATGTGCGCATGTGCGCTTGCGCGCTGTTGCCAGCCGCTAATATTTCAGCCAGAAATGGCTCCGCCGACGCGTCGTCGCACACGCGCGACAGTCAACTCATCCCCGCTTGTAGAGCTCAAGTCTGAGCCCAAGCGCAGAATCACAAGGTCAAATGCCAAGCGGCCTGCGCGCGCGGCTGAGCCTGCGCGTCAGCCAGGCCCAGAGCCGCAGCCAGAGCCAGAGCAAGACACGAGATCCGAAGAGGTCTCAGCAAGTACGCCCCCGTTTTCTTTCGGCGAGGCACCACTCTCGGTGGCCTCTTTCCTCTCCAACCCGCCCTCCGTCCTTCGGGACATCTACAACCTCGTCAAGAAGCTCCAGGCCGAAGTCGAGGGGCTCAAGAAAGCGAAGGCGCAACCAGCTGACATTGCGCCCCAAGCCGACAACCACGCGCCCCAGGATGAAGCACCCCTTGTCAATGCTGCTCCTGCCGAAGCCTCTCCTACCAAATCTTCTCCTGCCGAAGCTGCTCCAGTCGTCGAAGAAGAAGACCGTTCCGAAGCTCTCGAACTCCTCCGGCTTGCCGACCTAAAGCGCGAACAGAACATGGCGCTCAGCAGGATTGACGTGCGGCCTGTTGAGCTTTCACCTGCAGCGGTCTTGCCAGTGCACGCAGCGCCCCAGCCACCTTCCACACCGCGCACCAACCGATCAACTCCACCCCCAGTAACCCCGCAGAGCTCAACAAGCTTCTTGGGCAGCATGTGGTCAACCCTCAAGTCCTCTGTCTGGTCTACCCCAAAACCAAAGTCTGCGCGCCCCTCGAGCAACGCGAACACTCCTGTCGCTTCCACCGTAAGCACTCCGATCGCATCGCCAGTCATTGGTGCCCTCACCATGACCCTCACGCCTACACCCACGCCCGTTGGCGAAAGCCGTGGAAACTCAAAAATCAAGCGGTCGACGGGCAGGCGCGAGCGCGCAGCCATCGTCAAGAACGTTGCGACAAGCGTGCCAGACGCAGCCGAGGAAGAGCTAGCTACGAAGTGGGCCGAGAAGGTCCTGATGCAGCTGCTCCAAGATTCCTCTACTTCTGCAGGCGACAAGCGCAAGCGACTCGAAGACGGCATGACATATGGTGACCTCAATCACTTCAACTCCAAGCCATGGAAGCCCGCAGCTAGCAGCTTTGGGCTCGATGATGAGCTTTTGGACCACGTCGACAACACTCCGGATGAGCCTGCGCCGATGTGGGCAATCCTCGAGCATTTGCGCATTGAGCAACAGTGGAAAGGCAAGCAGACCGAACAGGAATACGAAGCCAGCCCGCCCTCTGCGAAAAAGCGGAAGATTTCGACCGGTGCCAACGGCTTTGTTGCGTCACCTGTCAAGCCCACTCTGCCACTCGACCACGCTCGCAGCCCGTTTTACAACAGCGGTGGAAGGTCTACATCTCTTCGCGACCTGCACCCTCGGTCTTGCCTAGACCGCCCAGTTGCTTCCCCGGACAGCAACATTTTCAAGCAGTCACAGCAAACTGCAGCACAGCAGAACGACTCTGTATCGTTCCCTACCTCATTCAGCGTTCCAGACGACTCAGACTCAGACGAGGATCTCGACGATGAGTCTATCCCCGATGGAGCGCTTGGCGCTTCTACAACGTGGACCCAGTCGCCGCCGCCTGCTCCTGTCATGCCACATGCTGAACTTCCGGGCTCCGTCGGTCCGACTCCACCCATCCCCTCTGTCGAGGGTAATCTCGTCACCAGCCCTACCGTTGCTAGGGTTGAAGCTCAGCGTGCCAAGGCACTGAAGTTTACTCCGGCCAAGCCGAGCAACCTGTCGCATATGAGCAAGCCTTCCCCTAGTCTCCGCTCTGACGCTGGCAACGAGTCAATCCTTGGAGACTCTCCTCTTCCCATGTTCAAGAACAACGCTTCTGGTGCTGCTGCTCCCAACATCTTCCAGAGCGCGAGCACGCCCAACGGTGCTTCTCTTTTCCAGATGAAGACCTTTACCAGTGGCGCTACTCCTGCTCAGGACAAGACCTCCAGCAACGGAACCTCGATTTTCCAGGACCAGGGTTTGAGCAACGGAACCTCGATCTTCCAAGACCAGAGTTTGAGCAACGGAACCTCGATCTTCCAGAACAAGTGCTCAAGCAATGGCGCATCTCCCTTCAAGAGCACGGGCGTTTCCAATGGCGCGTCTCCCTTCAAGAGCACGGACGTTTCCAATGGCGCGTCTCCCTTCAAGAGCACGGGCGTTACCAATGACGACTCTCCCAACAGCCTCAGCAATGGTACATTCGCAGTCAAGAGCGCAGGCTTCAGCCTTGCTTTGCCGGACTACGACCTCACACCACCCGATGCTGAGCCGCTTGACTTGCCGTTCGATGTCGAGGCCGACCTGGAGACCTTCGTGCCATCCGCCAAATTCCAAGCCCAGCTTGATTTTATCAAGAACTGGGACGACCCCATTCTCGTTTACGATGACGACCTATAATGTTTGAGCCTGTTTCCCATCATATATTACGGCGTTTGGAGGCATACTGGTTTTGAAGATACCCTTTCCCTTCTTTTCTTTTCCCGGGATGCACAACACGGCGTCTACCCTTCTCTTCTATCGGCATTATCGGTGTTCTTTTTTTTGTTTGGGTTCTTGGCAAAATGAAGCCTGTGTTTCCAACGATGCACACTGGAAGGTCCTACTTCGTCCTGTCAGCTTTTTGAGTTTTTTTCACAGCATCCTCGACATCAGAGGATAACGAGGCACGAGAAAGCGTCCAGCCTTTTGTGTTTCTGTCGGGTTTGAAGTTTGTTTCACTGGCGCTGTCGGCGACGTGGGTAACGAGGCACGAAAAAGTGCAGATTCGTTTTTTTTTACCATGCGAAAGCATTTGCTGGCACGTCGATGACAGATGGGGTCTACATGAACTCATGAGGCACTAAAAGTGCTGGTTTTGTCGTTTTCCGGGGAGCTTTCTGTGGTTTGGGTTGGTTTGTTTTGTTTTGACTTGTTTGTTTGCATCTGCATAGCAGTGATGCCCCAATGGGCTTGGCGCAATGCGCACGTACTACTGGTAGATTTGTCTCTTGTCAGTAAGGAAAAGTTCGACCTCATATTGTGTGCTGTGCTTGTGTGATGTATCTGGAGAAAACGAGCTACTGGTGTACAGGGCCGGACTAGAAATTAGAGTCTCACGTCTCTCACTCCACGAAAAACTTGGCCGGTTGGATGAGTTGAAGCTGGGGCATCCGGAGGTGTGTACGACCTGAAGTTGATACGAAGAATTCACTTGAAGATGGTCATACAAATACGAAGGGTTGGCCAGATCAACCGTTACTCCAGAAATATGCCCGGTAAGAGGCCTTGGGCACCTCGGTCGTCTCACTTCCTCGTTGACCAGCTCGTTAACTGCTTTGTGACGAATTCGAAATCCCAATCCTGAGACTAAAAGGTAGCTGGGAGTTTGAGTGTGCCAGGCCAGGAGATTCTAAGAACTTTGACCCAGCACAAATCAATTCACCGCGTGTCGCTCACTACACTCACAGTTTACACAGTATGGCCCTCTACCTCCACCAGATGTCATGCTTCTCGTCCCATATTTGAACAATGCTTCGTTCAGGCTCGTCCTCAAAGTTAGCCCCATCCGGTTGGCGTCCCACTCACAGCCCTCTCGCGGACGTTATAACAGCATACATCTCCACCCGCAGAAACTCGGCCGTCTGGAGCTTAACCGTATCAGAGGGTATGCTACATACCCGTTTCACGAGGTTTCTCGAGCTGATTGGCTCGCATTCCCTCCTCCAGGCTATTTGGTCCAAGGAGTAGTAAAACGATATAACCATGATTTGCACGTGCCACGTCCCCAGGAGGTCAGCCTCGCAAAGTGCTGCTTTCCGCGGACAATGACGGATACTGCTGCTTTGATGTTTATATGGACGGATGAGGCTGTGGTGCATGGGTTGCCGGCGAAGTGGGCGGGGTTGGTTGGGTTGGATGATACGAGCTTCCTGGCGGCGTGAGAGCGGGGGGACGAGCTATGCGCAGAAGATGAAGTTGGGGTAGCAGGAGTGGAAAGAGGTTCGATGGTTTGCTGGTTCGTGGATATACCCCAAGCGTTGTTTGTATATGTTCTCATGGAAGGGCGTTCTGTCATGTAAAGATATCTGGCTCTGTTAGATGTACGAAAGAGTCCACTGGTTGACTTGGTTGCAATCTCCGCCTGCAGGACCCAATAGTTCGACTGAAAGCACATCTCTTCCATCTCGACATCCATTCATTCAACGCCATTCGTTTCCAATACCCATCCGCAGCGCGTGCCCTACCATGGAACTAACAACAGAGAACTGCCCTAGCTGGCACCGCATCAGAAAGGTCCTGCCGCATGTACCGGATCTTAATACTTTGAGAGAGCGTCTCTCTGTGGGAGCTTGCTTGGTGTGACTTGCCAGCGAGTCGTACCCACGGCGGCCTAGGAATGGCCACCCAGAGAATGAGCGAACTACGTGAGTTTCCAGGTTGTACCACTACAACGCGCGTGGATTCAAGGGTCTCCAAAGATACCTTGTTCCTGGTGAAAGAAGTCTAACACATTTCCTACGACTCGCTGCTCTAGCATGGCCACGGCCGCTGGCATTCCTGGATTACGAGGTGTAGAAACGAGACCGAGTTCGAGGTCGACCGAAAGAGCGCATCCAACGGTTGAAGAGTGAAGCCAGATTGGAGATGATGGAGGACTTCATAGCGCCGGCTTTGTTCGATCAAGCGAGGTATAAATCCGCTACGTATAACTTCACCAGCAAAGTCTGTGGTTTTGGATATACTCCGGCGTTCTTCCACGGCTACGGCGAGGTTATTGTTTGGTTCAAGACCCAGGCGATACGTATCCAGACGAATGGATTGGGCTTACTCTCGACTGCAGCAGCAGTACCTGATTAACCATCCAAGTACATTATGCTACCCGGTGAGGAGTAACACAGCACCCAAGCCTTTTGTTCCATACTATAACAAGACGTTCCGGACTCTCCTTCCCTTGATCGAACCCGCAAAACACAGCAACACCCGAATGTCAGACGTACAATATACTCTTCAATATCCTCCACATCTCCAAACAAACCGCAGGCCTCACCACCATCGACCGCGTTATCCAAAGCAGTACATCACCACCCACCCACACGCCTATGTTCATGCCCTACCGTAAGCCCAACTCAACCCACCATCCCGGCACACCAACCTGCGCGAGCCCTGCACTGCACAAGCCACACCTATTCTCACCGCATCGCCGCACCCGAGGTACTACCTACGCTGCACATGCTGCGGCCTGCGGTCTACCGTGCGCTGCCCTGCCAGGCTGGACTTCCCACTCCACTCGATGCGGTATGTAGCGCCGTCCCCAGTACGCAGTGCAGTGCATCGGCTGGCCCGAGCCGGCTTCCGCTCTGCACGGCTTTTTCCATGCTCGCGCGGTTGGCGCTGGTGGATATCATCAGCGCGAGCGGCGCGTCGCGCGTGGAGCGGTGTGATGGTGACGGGGTGACGGTGACGAGGACGAGCAGGGGGAACCGTGGTTCGGTTCGGTTCGGCCCCCAATCTAGTCCGTCATCTACCTACGCTGGTTGGTCCACGCGTTCGCAGCCTTGCCCTCAGCGACCGACGCATGTAAGCGAGTGCGGAGATGGCCTAGCGGAAACGGACGTAGACACAGCATACGTAACTGCCTTCCCTTGGGATCGAGGGAAACCGGTGAGCACGCCGGGAGAGGCTCGGGGCGGGCTAGCCAGCGACGAAGGAAACATGATGTGATTAAGCATGCTGGGAAACGACCAAAAAGTAGTTCTGTAGTAGTAAAGTCATAGCTACGACCAAGAACGCGGAGAGACATCAGTGAGGTGAAATGAAACCCCGTCCTGAAGTTCATATCATGCTATTGTTACAATTCCTACGCTATACCGGTGAGGCCACCATCCAACCCCATCATTGTGTTTCTTGGGTTCTGGGTGTGCTGCGTCTACGTTTGTGTTGATATGCGTCTATAGTTGGGCTGAAGGGCAAGAAGCAAGTCAGAGAAGAGTGGAATACAGAAGATAACAATGCCGAGTGCGCAACGTCATTGCTAAAGGTATAAAGCAGATTCTGGGAATCTGAAAGAGAGGTCCCGCCAAGGTCTCGAGAGAAGTTGAAATGTGGTGTAGATGACAATTATGTTTAAAGTTGACGCTGACGTAGCGGTTGACGAGGAATCTTCTGGTATAATGCCCAATGAGACCGCGGTAGGGTTGCGCTGTTGTGAGCTGGCCTCTTGACGCTCAGGGAAACGCACTGCCTGACAGATACGACGGGATGCTAAGTATTTAATTTAGGTATTTCCTAACGCGGACCCCCTCTTCTCAAACTGATTGTGTGCTGAACCTGCAGCATCGCTCTTTGAGACTCTACGATAACATCGGCGTGATCAAAGTTGATGGAAAGTGACGTTCGCACGGCATGCAGAGCAAACCACTTCCTCGTCCACGCCGTCGATGACTGAGACTCTGGAAGCTCTCTGTAGAGAGGCTGGGAAGATGGCCAGGAGGCAGCTCCGCCAACAAGGTACACCCAGAGCAAGACTCCACACATGTCGCCCCAGTGTCCAGATCTGTCTGTCTGGTCCACTGCGCGATGGAGAGCTGATATGAGGCTTGTTCCTGTACCCGAACCAGAATTATGCGCATGTATGACGTTGGTCGACTGTGAAAGGGGCATGCCCTGAACTATGGAGCGGCAGTAGATCAGGGCTGCGATGCGACAACTCTCATAAATCCAATCATGTGATACGTTTTCTTCAGTAGAAGGGCGATATAAAAGACGAGTGTAGATTTGCTCCAGATGTGCGTCTGCCATGGCGTCTTCAGATGCCGGGTAGCTCCAATGGTTGATGAACGCCCGCGTGAGTTCGTGCATGTCCTGGAGGATCTCAAACGTCCGTACTGAACAGCGACCGTACAGGCCTGATATGTTTCCTTCGGGCGCGTACAGCGGCGATATGGGTCGATGTGATCCGATGCTACGGTTCAATGGTCCCGGTGTGTAGCCTTGTAGCATTGCAGGTTCCGGTCGACCTCTCAATATTGTGAAGCTGAGCAGGACCCTATAAAGTTGAGTCCTCATCCATAAATATCTAGGAAAACACTCACACAATAAGAAAAGTGGCGATGTAGTAATCGACACCCAGGTTGGCGATGCCTCCTCTCTGTTGCACGATCCGGACCAGTCCTTCTTGGTGCACATCAAACACATCTTCGTTCTGCCCCCCAATCTCGCTGACGAGGAGGTTCACTATACTGAGTATAGTGAAGTCGTCCGTGTGCGTGTTAAGGTTATCGTTTATCGTCTTCATAAGCTTGGTCTTGGCATATATCGTGAGAGCCGTGTCGTCGAGGAAGCCATCCGCAACATCTTGGTAGACACAGACAACACTCACTTGGCTGAGGAATGACATTTGGTTGCTGCACAACATTCTCATCCATCTGAATGCCGAGAGGTCGTCTGCGTCGAAGAGATTCGAGTTCTTGAGGAAAAGCTCTCGCAGATCGTCGAGACTTTCGGTTCCTGAAAAAGTGGCAGCGGATGGGAATGGGTACTCGGACTTATGTTCGAAAGTTGGAGGAGCACTTTTTGCTGGCTTGGTCGTAGTAGCTGCAATAATACGAGCAGCGAGATTGCGCAATGGGTCGATTGACGGTGATTGAGACATGTACTGGTACCACGCGTCGTCCCAGACAGTGCTGCGTCGCCGAGCTGCTGGCGGAAGATTGAAGGTGTCTTCGAGGGCTCCATCGGAGCTTGTTGTCATGGGGCTAGGGGTTCCGGTCAATGCCGCTGAGCTTTGTCGACTTCTCGGTCCTTCTGCTGTCGGGGAGCCTCCTCGTTGCTCGCCACGATGTTTGTACATGACGTGCGAACGTACATGTCTCATCGTGCTCTCATCTTTGAAGTGACTCGGATGGCTAACAACCACGAACTGTAGAGGAGGACCGGGAGCCAGGGGTGGTTGTCGTTTCCTACCGGCTCTCTTTTTGATCGGCTTGGGTCCGGAATCTGGGGACATGGTAACGTTGAAAGAGTGGTGCTTATCAAGGGAGTATGGAGAATTCCGACACCACTTTGTAATCCAGGGATGGGATGCCAGATGCCGGTGTTCCACCATGGGGAGGTTTCAGGAGGTTATATGAGGATATATGCCTTCCAGATAACGTAAGCACTCCAAGGTTCTGTAACGATTGAACACATAATGAGTCTAACCGGACACACTAGCCACAAATACCAAAAAGCAGCGTCAGCAACTGGGATAGATCTTCGGGAACCTTGCCAAACTTACAGGATTGGCGTATCCGGTATACTGGACTGGGTGATTGCAAATCTCCAAGTATGCGCAGTGGAGCACAACAACAGTAACTGCGGTGCTGCTCCGCCTGTTCTGCTGAAATATGGTCGGCCTCACCGGTCGATAGAAGGGCGGAAGTAGTAGGAGCCTGCGCCCGCGATACTCTGCTCCAAGCTGAAGGGCATCGACCTTGGCTCGAACGTAAGTGGTCTGCCATCGGGTTGGTCCGATAGAACGGTAATCGAGAAAGCTTGGTTCCGCATGCTTGGTGCCTTAGGTGGCTGATGTGCTAAGACGGATACAGGTTTTCGTCGAGTACAATCGTAGAAAACGAGGGTGGCGTTGGGGTGGGGTCCGTTTTGCTCCATGAGGTGATTGTGCCTTAGGTCTGCCTGAGGACGAGTCCCTGGTCCGTCGCGAGGCTCCGCATCCAAGTCGATGAAATCGTGCTGAGTCTGCGTGACAGCCACGCTTCAGCTGTGCTCGTTACTACGATTCGGGTCTGTAAGAATGGTCAAGGATTTGTACCTTAATCGTGCCCATTGTCCCGTTTCAGTGCTAGCGCTCGTTCGCACCCCTGCATCTGCACATAAGCGCAGCCCATTGGCTTCCTAAACATACCTGACGGCATTTCCGAAAAGCCTCCACGCTTTTCTTCAGCTGAAAGAGCTTCTAGAGAGTTGCCGTCTCCACCTATGCGTCATGTAGGATGTAGGTAGGCACAAGGCAGACAGAACACCGGCCGCTCCGTAGGTTTCTCCGGTAGGGCTATAATTTGTCTGGACGTCTGCAACCGCCATCCTAAGCTGGACAATGAACGACGATGAAGGTGCCAATACATACGAGACGACAGACGGCACGCAGCGACCCATTGCTTTTCTTGCGTGTCTCGAAACATGATAGGTCTGGTGAGGTGTGAGTCCTGCAGCATCGTTCCCACGGGTCTCCGAAGGTGGCCCGGCTGAGGTGATGTAGGCGACATTCCCTCAACACCATAACTAGCATCGTTGTAGAGCATGTGACAGTGTAAGGGTTTCTGAACAGCCAATTTTTCCAAGACAGGGAGCGGGATCAGCACCGCTTTGGTGCGAACGGTCGAGTGTCGACAGTGCGCTGGTTGGGCTATCAGCAAAAACCTGTCATCTGGCTTCGAAGCCAGTCGGCCATGTGCATATCTCGTGCGATCAATGTTGCTATGATTCGATGCGGTTGAGTCAAGCTGTAGGTGTAAGAATTGCGAATCAAGCTGGCGTGGAAGCTACGACGGGCGGCACGCAGCTCAAGTAGTCATTGCCTAACGGATGAACAGCCAGTTGTGATTACCCCAACCGTGAGGCTGCACACGAACCATTGACCAACTACGGGGGATCAAAGTTGTGAGTCTCGGTTCCTCCATATTCTCGTTCGGACCTTCGCGCCGAATTCCAAGGGAAATATTATACTGGGCCGGGCGCATGTACCCCGCATTATTGGCAACGGTGCTGCATGAGTGACTAACGTCAACGGATTACCTCGTGATTTTACGGCACCATGTACATGGCACCCGGACACAGTTAAACACATAGGAAGTCTATAATCTTGAACGTCATGCGACATTGGAGTATAGTCGACAGGGAACCCGCCAGACCCGTTCTCCTACCCCTTGCCCGTAGGACCCACACACACGTCGAACAAACACTTAGTGATAGTAGGGAAGAGTAAGAGTCCATGCGAAAACGCCACGCAGAGCAAAGGACAACTTGGGATTAGCAGCAGCCGACACTCCCGTACACTCAAAATCGACCCCGTTCACTTTCCCTACATGACCAGACCACCTGGCGCACTTCTTGCTGTCTAGTCTTGGGACACTGCATACGTCTCGTGACGACTGGAGATGCTCTCTATGACGACTTCGTGAACGGATCTACGCCGTCTGCATCTTGGAGTTTGCTCGGGTCATTGCGCCTCATGATGCCTTCGACTGGACCCAGCAGCCGCTGGAAGCCGTTCTTGCCAAGGGTTGCAACCTTGACTTCCGTGGTGCTGATGACGGAGGCGGCGCGCGGCGCGTCGTTGAGCAGCGCCAACTCACCGAAGTAGTCGCCTTTTTCATATCTGTGGACGGGCTTCTCGTTGCCACGTTTGTAGACCTCAGCCTGACCGGACTCGAGAATGTAGAAGGATTCGCCCACGTCGCCCTCCTTGATAATGTGGGTACCGGGAGGAAACTTCTTTGTCTCGAGGGCGTCGGCGATCTTTGAACGCTCGTAAGGCGTCAAAGAGGAGAGGAGGGGGACCTCTTCGAGGAAGCCTTCGTACATGCGGCGTCGCTGGAACGCACTGTCCATGAGGATGCGACGGAAGGTGACACGATCCAGAGCCCACAGGTTGGCCTGTTCGGCCGACACCACCGTGGCGGCGCGGGGCGCGTTGTACATCAACGCAAGCTCGCCAAAGGAGCCGCCTGGGCCGACGGACCCAACCTTGGAGCCTTGCCCATCAGGCCCTGCCTCCAGCTTGCCGGACTGGTTGACGTAAATGTCGAAGCTGCCCCACTCGACGACGTAGAAGTAGTCGCCCACGTCGCCCTGCTGAATGACCTTGATGCCCTTTGTTGGTATCGGCTTCTCCTGCAGCGCGCCGAGCACCTGGTTGGTCTGCTCGTCGTCGAGGTGTGAGAAGAGGAAGTTGCCTGCGACAGACTCCCGGAGTCGCGCCTGCTGCTCTGCCGACTTGGGGTGCCTGGGCGGGGTCCATTCGCTGTGGTCGGACGAGGCGGGGTTGAGGGACTCGGCGGAGACGGAGGTGCGCCTGTTGAGGTTGTAGTTGTTGGGGAAGTTCTGGGGTTCAGGAGCACCCGAGGGCAGCGGTCTGCTCGTGACGGCGTCGCCAAAGCCGCCAAAGCCGACGAAGCTGCCAAAGGTATCCTCGCGCGCGGGGTTGCTCTGGGCCTTGTCCATGGCGGCGTTGGGGAAGAAGGAGGCGGCGGTGGGCGAGGCTACGGTGTCGTTCTCGTCCTCCTCGTCGAGGCGCTGCATGTAGGAGCTTGTATGGCTAGGAGAAGTGCCAAATGGGTTGCCTCCGGGGAAGCTGCTCTCGGCCATGCCACGGCCCTTTGAGCTGGAAAGCAGGAACTCGGCGCGCTGCGACTCGAGGCGGCGCAGGAAGAAGTTTGCGCAGAATTGGAGGACGTCTTGCGGCTGGTGCTTGAGGACTTCGCGATTTAGAGCAGAGACCTCGTTGGAGTACTCGGAGTAGGACATTAGCAATGGGGGATGCGACAAGCGATGGGGTGCGGGGGTCGAGCGGCAGCTCTTTGACGACGGGCGCAGGGATCAGGCGTTGTTTAGGGCGGGCGGTGCGCGATGCGTGCGCGGAGAAAGTCAGGACGCTTGGGGAGAGCGATGGCAGGGCAGAGGAGCGGCGGGTATGGGGAGCAGTGCGAGCTTCTCGTAGCTTCCCAGAGCGCGGGTTTCTATGTAACAGTAAACTATGAGAGCATTCCAGAAGCCGTCGCGAAGACACTGTGACACGGCCAGGCTGCGAGAGACGGGCTCTAGCGCGCTCGAAACAGTGGCCGATACGTGCTTAGGCTACGTAATCTATAATTCTTTTGGGATTTTGTCGAATTAATACTTCCAGTATCGTTTTAATACGCCAACTTGATTAAAGGCAGAGGTGAAAGCAGGAGAGAGGTGTTGTTCCAGGCGCGTAATCTGCTACTTCCTCTGGAAACACGCCGCCAATAAATGGTCGGTGAGGTCTGATTTGCCAATGCGATGACGCCATGCGCAGACACGAGAAGAGACAGACGCCTCCAGAGACGCGGGCAACACGGGCAACACGGGCAACACGGGCCTGAAGGCGCTGACGTCAATGAATGTGAATGTGAATGTGAATGTGGATGTGAATGTGCTGGGAAAGGCCAGTGACACGTGCTCCGAAAAGCCTGTGATTGAGCCACACTATTCAGGGCAGCAGCTTGCCAGCGAACCGTTACCCACTCCTGCCTCGCGCCAAGCCCGAGCTTGAAAGCAATCTTAGAGCTTCGCAACCTGTCGCCGTCGTTTCATCTGCACATCCATAACCCCTCGCTCGCCGACGCCTCGAGCGCATTGCAAACGCACACCGCTGCTCTTATCGCGCATCCGATTCCGCGGCGCCGCATTGACGCTTTTGCTACCGCCACCCTCCTGATCCTCTCCAACCACCTGCAATTCGCGCCCCAGACAAAACGTCTCAGCCCCCGTGCACCACGCTTTCCGCCCGCACAAACACTCACATATTGCTACGAGAGACATGGGCAAGTACACTTTTACGTGGTACGTACCCTTGCCCCCGCGAAATGACGTGCGCTCACCGACTCGCCCAGGGAACACGAAGCCCACCATGTCTATGTCACCGGCACCTTCGACCACTGGCAGAAGACAGTCCAGCTAGACAGGCAGGGACCCATCTTCAAGAAGACAGTCGAGCTGCCCCGCGCCAAGCACCAATACAAGGTACGTTGTCCACTGCTGCCTGCGCATGCAGCTTCCCGCGCCGCGCTGCGCCCGACATCCGGTACTGATGCTCTGTCTACAGTTCGTTGTCGACGGCAACTGGGTCACCAACGAGTCGGCCCCCAAAGAAGCCGACGCATCGGGCATCTTCAACAACGTGTTGACACCCGAGGACATCAAGGACGAAGAGCCCGTGAGCACGCTCTCGTCTGCTGCGCCCGAGTCGTCCACCGCTGCTCTCGCCGGCGCTGTGCCCTTCCAGAACAGGCATCTCCAGACCCCCGCAAATGAAGACCTTCCAGGGGCCTTCCCTCTTACTCCCCCCGCTGAGACTCCGTCCCAAGAGCCCCAGGCCTTCTCCATCAATCCGATCCCTGCTAGCGAGGGGCTGGGAAACCCTGTCACGCTCGCGCCCGGTGAGAAGGTCCCCGAACCGTCCACCTTCACAAGCAACACTGTCGATTCTACGGTGAAGCACGACAAGGAACCCGAGTCGGAGGATGCAACTGTCAGCGTTGCGCCCATCCCCGCAACAGCAGGGCCCGGCAATCCCATCCGCCTTGCCCCTGGCGAGAAGGTTCCTGACGCGAGCACATTGACGGGCAACACCGTTTCCAGCACCGCCACGACCGATGCCGCTTCTTACGAGAAGTCGTATGCGCTCCCTCCCCAGCTTGCGACTCCAGTGTTCACGCCTGAAACCGAGCGGGAAGCTCAAGGCGGCATGTTCAGCCTACCACCCCTTGCCGGCAGCGTTGTCCCAGAATCAAGTCTTCCCATGGGCGTAGCTGCCAAGGTTGAGCAAGACACCGGCATCCATATCCAGTCCGCTGCTCCTACGAGCACGACTGCTGCGCTCGCTGCCGCAGTCCCGAAAGAACCTCGTGTCCCCGAGACGGTGTCGGAGAGCCAGAAGAAGGCTGGTTTCGAGCCTGAGGCTTCGGCCAACGCCGAGGCTGTCGAGGAGAAGGAGGAGCTTGAGCAGGAGTTGAAGGATAAGGTTCCTGAAGCCCCGGCTACCTCGACCAACGAGAAGACCGCCACTCAGCAGGCCACCGAGGCCGCATCCGCTGGAGCTGATACAGCGAAGCAGGTTGGCGAGGTGGCAGCTGCTGGTGTGGTTGGTGCTGCTGGCGCATTCGCTGCCGCTACCTATGCTGCGAAGGACAAGGCCGCCGAGACAGTTGGCTTGAACGGCCAGGCTACCACGGCTGCCAGCGGTGTCCCTGAGATCGTCGCTGAGAGCCAGAAGGAAGCCCATTTCAGCCCCGAAGCCGCCGCGAACCCCGAGGCAGTAGCGGAAAAGAAGCAGGTGGAATCAGAACTGCTTTCGGAGATCGGAAACCAGACCCAGACTGCTACTGCTGCCGACGCAGTACCCGCAGTCGTAGCTGAGAGCCAAAAGGCAGCCCACGCGAGCCCCGAGGCATCTGCCAACCCCGAGGCAGTCGCGGAGAAGAAGCAAGTAGAGTCCCAGCTGCTTTCAGAAACGCTTTACGGAGACCACACCTCTGGCGAAGAACCCGCCCGTGAAGTGCCTGCTGTCGTCGCTGAGAGCTTGAAGGAGGCGCATGCTAGCCCCGAAGCTGCTGCCAACGCAGAGGCCGTGCATGAGAAGAAGGATGTTGAATCCGAGCTGCTCCAGGAGGTCAAGAAGGCGACCGAATCGGGCGAGCCTGCACCTACCGTTACCGCTGCAACAAGCGCGACCGCTCCAGCCCTCTCTGACGAGGTGTTGGTCGACTCGAAGCCCCTCAAGTCTTCCAGCGAGCCCAATGCGCTGGACGCCGCCAACTTGAACGCCCCTGCCAGTGCGCCTGCTCAGCCAGCTACTGCTGAAAAGGTCGTGGACTCTCGCGATGTATCTCCCATGTCGAAGCAGCCGACGACCAACACACAGACCGAACCTGTCGTCACCACCGGCGTTCAGTCGAGCACTGCTCCCGCAAAGTCGACACCTGAGACACCCAAAAAGCTCAGTGCCCCGTCAAACACCAACACCCCGGAGAGCGTTGCATCTGGTGCTACCGACAAGAAGAAGAAGAGGCGCTCCTTCTTCGGCAAGCTCAAGGATAAGTTTTCCTCGAGTAAGTAAGCGAAGCCACCCGCATATACATATCTGGGCGTTCTCTTGAATGGCCTCCTCGATTGTTCATGTCTCGGAGTTGGTCTTCTGGTATATACCACTGCTTGTTTCGTGTGTTTTCTTGGCTGCACTGCGTATTCCTGTATCTCTCGCGATCTGTCCGTTCTGCAAGCATATACCACCGTGGCGCGAGGTTTGCCTGGTGACTAATATACCTCGGGATGTTGCCGGGCAGGTGTCCTCTAAGTAGGGCGCGCATGCGGTAGAGTAGGTTGATACATAATTTGGTAATTGAGATGTTGAAATTGTTCTAGTCTTTCTTCCGCGAGTCTCGCCCGTCTTCTTGTTCTACTTGTGTCCATATCAGAAAAGATACATCGAGAGTCCCACGACCAGCGTCTTTCACAATGTTTGCCGTACCGTACTGACCGCGCATGTCTCAGACACCTCGTCCCCGCCGCCACCATCTACATTGTCTACTGCATTGTCCACTCACGATGCCCTCCCTCACAACGCACCACCCTTTCACACATACACAGCGGGCCCGTACTCTACCTTTCACAACCCGCCCCCCTATTCATAATGCCTCCATATCCTCCCCCTGCCCACCCCCAGATACCACCGCAAAACCAACAAAAGTACACCCGCTGCAATAAACTCACACATGAGCACTCACACATCTTACACACACGGCGGAACAGCGTACCCGCGCGCGGCTGCTGGCCAGCGCACGCGGGCGAACTCACCTATGCTAGGGAGAGAAAAACATAGTCTGGAGAGCCTGATTGACGATATCGACAGCTACATCGCGGAGCAGGAGGCGTACTCGCAGGGTAGCGGTGGCGAGGAGCGTCTGGGCCGGGGGAGGAGTGATTCCCTGGGCACGATGTTTGTGGATATGGACGAAACGGGGGAGATGGTGGTGAGCTATCGATACCAACCGCGTGAATCTATGCCTGTGCCTCGCCAGCACCAGCGCCAGCGCCAGGATGAGGGCGAGTTGCCGGCGGGGGATCTGTATGTTATCGATGGTGGTGGGTTTGCCCCTGAGGAGACGCACGCACCGCGGTATATTGCCGGTCGTGACGGCGCGCAGTTCATCCGTGTGGGCGTCAATGCCCTGGGTCGTGGGATTTACGTGCAGCAGAGGGAGGGGCAGCGGTATGAGGTTGAGGACCGCTCGCATCGTGGGCGTCGCCCCGACACCATTCCAACGCACTATCAGCGTCATCACGCTCGTGTCTATGCTGAGCCGGAGCCGCCCCGCCGTCCGCATCTACCCAACGACTACTACGCCGCCGACAGGAAGGGCGACTACCCGCGTCCCATGCGCCGCGTGGAGAACAAGCCGCTCCCCCCTCTTCCCCGCGGAGGTCACCGCAAGCGCCGCAGCTTCTTCGATGCGATTAGAGGCGTGGCGAGGAAGTTGTGCTCGGGGCATGGACACAAGGAGGGGAGGGTGTATGCTGTGCAGCGACACAAGGCGGGTTATGTGTACTACGCGTAGTCGCTCGTACTCCACTGTTAATTTTTTCTTTAATTTGCATGTTTTTCGGTGTCATAAGGGTGGGTTTTGCTAGTTAGACGTGGAGGAAGGAAAGGCGGAGAAGGCACGGCGGCATCTCGCCGTCCGCGAGGATGGCTTGAGAACGTGCTGTGTGGGGCATGTAGTGGGGCTTGCGACTGCAGATTGAAGCGAGAGCTTCTCTGGTCGGAAAAGCCGAGCATGCGGCGAGGTATACGCCAGACTTGAGACTGATGGATCGAGGTGTAGCCTCTCCTGGTGTCGAGACAGTCGGGTGTAAATTGCCTCTAGCCTTCTCCGACGATGACGGGTTCCTAGTTGCGTTCAATGACAAATATGTTAACAAGACTTGCGACCATGGGTAATGTTTCCGTTTGTAGATTTCCTATCACGTTCGGTGGTTCTTGTGACGTGCTCCGTAGATTCCACATCCTCCCAGAGGTCTTCCTCCCATTTCAAATTATCTATCTCCCCTCGACGTGCTGTACAACCTCCCTCTCCCCGCCGCATCTCTCACGTCCCACATGCACCCTTCGCTCCGCTTCCCCTCCCGCATTGCGCCGTTCACCTTCCTAAACTACTAAGCCCTGCCCCATACAACTTTTGAGGGGCCGGATCTCACCACATTGGTACTATCTCACCCAACACCACGTTTAAGCTCTACGCCCAGTGACCACGCTTTCCTGCACACCGGGTGGTCGTACGTTCTAGAAATAGACGCCCACGCCTACACACCCACTGCACACATATACCGCGTTTGGTTAAGGCATGCGCTCGGAGGCTGATTGGATGCGTGGTGCGGCTGCCCTTGGTCGTATCGGATCGAATCGGGAGCGAAGTCCCAGCCCTGTCGACGCGTGGTGTCCGGCGTGTCGGTCGGGTTCGGGCAGCCTCGTGGGCGTGCGTGCATATGTGCTTACCAGGGCTGCAGGAGTGGTCTTCTGGCTGGTGTTTTCGTTATGCATATGGTCGCTGGCGGCGTTGGGGGTTGCGGCGGGTGAGGAGGCATGCTTGTATTGATGACGTGGGTTTTGGTGCGTGGAGGAGAGAGATGTCTTTGGATGTTTTAGGGTTTGTGGAACTTTTCTTTACGGTTGGTGCTGATATTTCTTGGTGCTGTGTGTGGTACTCACAGAAATCGTTAACTTGGTCCACCCAACGACTGTCGAGCCTGTCCTGAACAAGATCTACTCATGCGAACCAAAGGAAACAAGCGGTGGTGGGCGACTGTTAGATGGTACGTTTTGGCGAAGTAGGTTCTATGCAGCACTTCACTGCAACCGAGAACGCAGAATATTGTATGTTCCTTAACCAATTCATTCCCGGTTCTTTGGACAAACACAGAATCTTGTGATATGCATTCTACATGAGATCTATTCGTCAGTTGTCGAGATCATCGCGGATATTGTGTACCCTGCTGGACCAGCCGCTTTGCTTTGTCGAGAAATTCGAGGAGATAAGGTGTGGGGAAAAAAGGGACAAGTGTGTGATGTTGGTTTCTGGACACTGTGAGTTGGTGAGATGATTGCAGCACCGAACGACATGAAGGATCTCAAGGACCTGTGTGGGGAATATAAGATCTGGGATGATCCCGACGAATGCGTTAGCTGGCGTGGCAGGACGGTATACTGTCCTCCAAGAAGCCCAAGAAGGTCGCAGGGACGGTGGATCGCAAAGGCCAGTTCGATGTTTGAGCAGCGAGAATGTACAGTTTAACACTCGGAGCTAGTACCTAAGGCCCCTCTAGCTATCTCCCATATTACAAGGTAGTTGCAAAGTGCGACTCTGTTACTGACGAAGAATAAACACAGAAAAGAGCACTAGTTCTGTACACGCAGGCTCTCGTGTGAACGTGAAGACCGGATGTAAGCTGTTTCGTTGATAGGCTTCTTGACAGTTGATCCTAGGGTTACTTAAGCTATTGTAAGTATTTAGAACCTGAACGGATACTCTATTGCCGGTGTTCGCTTTCCTGCGAGAGGCAGGCCAGTTCTTCAGGCTCTTGATGGCTGTATGTTTGTCCAGGTGAAAACCGAATCCACCCAATCATGATCTGCCCGGCAATAACCAATACTAACAATAAGCCTAGGCATCGAAGACGCTCGGCTTTAAACCGTATCGACTCATCTCGCAGTTCGTATATCAGTTCGCCCGCGACGCGTCCGCTGCGCCCCACCCGCAGCGTAAGCCCACGCAACGCGGAGCTGAACTCTCCCTCCTGCGCCCGTTTTCGATCACAAGGCGGCTGGCTGAGCTCGGTGGCTTATCGAAATGGCGATCAGCAATCAGCAAGGACGCCGTTTGCGGGTCAACCAGTCTTTGTGCGTACGCATTCCGAATTCCCGAGATCGCCAGCGCGACACTGTTCGAGGAAGTGACTATGCGATCGGGGGCCTGGCAGGGGCTTGGATGTTTGCATGGAACGCGTTCAGCGAGCTGCAGAGGTTGGCGACGCTGCCTGGTGTAGTGCGTGTGATACGAGGTCGAGGGGCTGTGCACTGCTGAGGAAGAGCATATCAACTGTCAGCATCCACTTGCTCTGGCGCATAATATCTTCACTCCAACATTCCGGATATATCACATGGACCCAAATTCTACGGTGTTGCCAACGATGGCGGTCACGCAGGAAATCGAAGCGACGAAGGCAGAGGACGTCCCATCAACACCACCCACTTCAGCGCTGCCAGCCATTGGTCCCTTTGGAGACGGACTCCTCAGCTCGCCCGGGCCTGAATACGAAAAACCCCTCTACACCGAAATCAACATCCCGCTGCCGCCCCTCCCAAAACCCAAAGCGCTCGCTGGAAAGCGCCCTAAATCGCATTCGATCTCTTCCTTCCGGCCGTTCCACGGTAGAGGCTCGTCCAGCGATTCGACGCGCAAGTCGGGGGAGGAGTGGCCACGGATCAAAAAGGAAGTCAAGAGCAGCGAGGTGGCGGTGGCAATGAACCTGGCAGGAAAGCATCATCGGAGCGGGGTGATTGATGCACTGGCTGTGGTGCCTGCCGTACTCGTCCTGAGCGCGGAGCTTTTCACGCCGGGCGCCGAGAAGTCGAGAGTGGGGAAGTGGGAGGATGGGATGATCTGAGGCGTGTTTTGGGTGGTCAATGTTTTGGCGACTGAATACGCCTCGAGGCAAGACGAAGATGGATGCAGTACGGCACTACACCTTTACGATGGCAGCATGAGGAGCTTTTCCGGAGACGACAACTGTCCAAAGCACGATGGCGCGCTGAAGAAGTCTCTATTCAAGCCTCTATTCAAGCCTCTATTCAAGATTCAACGGCACGAATGAGGCCATGTCACGACGGCGAATTACGAGAGGCTCCGGATGCTTTTCAGGGTAGCTACACGTCGCTGCGGGGCGGCTCGTATGCGCCGTGAACCGGTAGTCGGTCGCACGACATGAGGTAATATCGAGTGCGGGCAAAGAGGGGGATCTGCTCAATCGCGTTGAAGAGGGAAACCTCTGGAGTTTGGGGATGCGTGGGACAGCGTAGGCGATTCCAGGTGTCTGCAGTGTTGTGAAGAAGATGGTTGCTCTGTGTATGCATAATGAATAATGAATGAATGAATTCTTCTGCGCTCACTTACGCATACAGTAATGGAGGTTCCACAGCCACATTGCACCTTTGCAACCTTGCAGAGCGAGCGCCCTTGCCGCGTGCTGGCTGGGTGTGGGAGATTGCACGTGATGCGCCGACTTCGGAAGGTGGCATTCACGCAGTTGGCATTCAGCCGGCCACCCAGCGTGTCGTAATGTTGCCTCTTGCGACCACTGCCGCATGCGAGATTCGCGAACAGGGCGGGTAGAAGATAGCGCAGGCTGCTGGGCGGTATGGCGTATGCGGTGGGTGTTGCAAGGAAGCTTATTTTGGCGCGCGTGGGTCGGCCGCGGCAGAAAGCCGAAAAAACCTTCGGCGGGCCCATCATCCATCCACTCAACATGCTATCGATACCGCATCGCTGAAGCACAGGCGAAGGCACTTCTCACCTCTCACGCAGCGCCCGACGGCTGCCCGGCACCTGCGCAGCCCGCCATATCACCAACCTCGGACCCGCGAGAACCCCCACCACTCCGTCATGGTGCGCAACATCGTGGTCCTGGGCGGCAGCAGTACGTTGGCCTCGCAGCGTCGTTGGGTCGCAACTGCCCTGCATTGCACCCTGCGACGTCAACTACAGTCGTGGCGCCTTCTTTTGCTAATTGTGCTCCCCAGGCCACCCCCAGCTCACCCGTAAAGCTCTTCAGCCCCTCACCTCCGGCCCTTTCTGACTTTTGCGCAGAGCAGATATGCGATCACCTCGGCATCCCCCCAGCAAAGCGGCTGGTAAGACCCCGCTCCCGGCCGACGAGACCCATGGCTGACTTTTCCCAAGCTGTCCAAGTTTGCCGTGGGCGAGACGAGGGTCGAGGTCGAGGAGTCGGTCCGCGGCAAGGACGTCTTCATCGTGCAGAGCGGCGGAGGAAAGGTCAACGATAACCTCATGGAACTTGTGCGTCTGGGTGTCTGCCGTCTCCCGCGCTTCTAATCCCGCCACAGTTGATCTGCATCTCGGCCTGCAGAACAGCCTCGGCGAAACGCATCACCGCCGTGCTCCCGCTCTTCCCCTACTCGCGCCAGAGCGATATCCCCTACAATAAGACGGGCGCCCCGCTCGCAAAGGTGCCCGGTGCCACCCGCAGCCGCACCGGCACCTACTCCTTCGACAGCGTGCCGTCGACTCCGCATCCCGCACACCCCGGCGCCACCCTCACAAATGGCACCGCCTCTCTCGACAAGTCGCTGGAGCGCCTGAAGATGTCCGAGGAGCGCTTTGCCCCAAGCCAGGGGTTGAAGCGCACCGACACCGTCGAAACGAAGAAGTCGGATAGCTCCGACAAGAGCCTCTCCCAGACCAATGGTTACAACGGCACACATGGCACCAACAGTCTTGCGAGAGTCTCCACGATGCCTCCGCAGTTCTCCCCGCAACCCGGCTACAAGCAATGGGTCGCACAGGCCGGTACGCTGATCGCAGACCTCCTCACCTGCGCCGGCGCAGACCATGTCATCACTATGGATCTCCATGATCCGCAGTACCAGGGCTTCTTCGACATTCCCGTGGACAACCTCTACGGTCGCCATCTTCTCCGGAAATACATCCAATTTTCCATCCCGAACTACCAGCAGGCGGTCATTGTGAGCCCTGACGCTGGGGGTGCCAAGCGAGCTACGGCGATTGCAGATGCGCTGGGCATGCCCTTTGCGCTCATCCACAAGGTGCGTGGAGCAGATTCGGATCCGGATTATGTGCTGACGAATTGACCAGGAGCGCCGCCCTACGCAAATCAGCGACCGTCAGAACGCGACCATGATGCTGGTCGGTGAAATCCGTGACCGCACCGCCATCCTCATCGACGACTTGGCAGACACCTCGAATACCATCACGCGAGCTGCGAAGCTGCTCAAGAAGGAAGGCGCAACCACAGTGTACGCATTGATCACCCACGGCATATTGAGCGGCGATGCCATCGACCGTATCAATGCGAGCGCACTGGACAAGGTCGTTGTGACCAACACTGTGGACCAGACCGAGCACAAAGCGCGGTGCCCGAAGCTGGAGGTGCTGGAAGTCGGCAATGTTTTTGCTGAGGTAAGCCTTGTGCACTCTCAAAATCAAGATCAAGGCTAATGTTATGCTACAGGCGATACGACGAGTGCATCACGGCGAGAGCATAAGCGTTCTGTTTGATTACCACTGATCTATCTCCCTTCATCCTCACCTCTGGGACGGTATCTGCGCTTTGGATAGTGGAGAGCCTTGCTGTCATTCGGTCCCTACCGAGACTCTGCGTTCCCGATCCCTCATTTGCCCCGGGCCTGCCGCGGCCCTTAGATCTGCATACAAACATCTAGAAAAGACGTTGGAGCGGGGGGTGTTTCCGAAAAGTGGCGTTTTCCTTCTACTGTTCATTATCAATGCGACGGTTTGTCTTGCATGCACTGCTGAGGAGCAGTATAACAAGTACCTGGCTGTGTACCTGCATACCTGCATCTGGTCGCTGGGCCACGGGCGTTGGACTGGCGTAGGGATACACACTTTACTTTCTTTTGCTACTGGAATTTGTGTGTATGCGTATGTGTATAGCACAAGCTCATGTCAAAATTCCGTTCATTATCTTTGAGTTGGTCCGCGTTAGGCGCGTGAGCTTTGTATATAGTCGAGAATGACGGGAGAATCCACCTGCAGCGACTGTCGGTGTCGCGTTGTCTGTTAGAGTTGGGCGAGGCGGATTCTAAACATAGACGTCAGAGCACGGGCGAACGGACCTAGAAGAAATCGACGACACGGCTCGGTCGTGCGGCGACTGGAGCTGATACGCATCCCTGCCTGTACAATGGCAAGTCACATGAGGCCCAAACAGCGTGTTACGTTTGACTTGATTCCATTCATGCTTTTAACAGTCTTCCAACATGCACATGCACATGCACATGGCCGCCTACTTGAACTGATCCTCGGTGACGCCCTTGCCCATGGCCGCCGTCGAACTCACCCCCCCACTCACCATCTTCAGCATATTATCGACGTAGTTTGCGCCGCTCCACTTCTGGTGCGTCAGCACGTCGACGTTGTTGTCGGCCTCGGGCTCCTGGATGATCTCGCCGTACGCGCGCATGCCCTGCTTCGCGTACGCCTTGGAGAAGGTATCGGCCATCAGCGCCGTCTGATGGAGGCCGGCCAGCGTGATGAACTGCCAGCAGTAGCCGAGCGCGGCGAGGCGCGGGATGTAGGTTTCCTGCTCGTCGCGCGGCATGGCGGCTTTCCAGTTGAAGGAGGGGGAGAGGTTGTATGCGAGTCTGTGGGTATGGTGTTAGTTCGTTTGAAGAAGTGTAGGATAGGGGGGATAGACTAGACACGTACTTTTGCTCGGGCCACACGGCGTGCACGCCATCGGCGAAGTCCTTCGCCTGCGCATAGTCCGGCAGCTTCGACTCCATCCATATCAGATCGGCGTAGGGCGCGTAGGCCACGGCGCGGTTGACGGCGCACTGCGTCCCGCCCTGGTACCTGTAGTAGCCCTCCCTCGTCCTGGCCGCGTGCCAGTCGAAAAAGACGTCCACGCCCGTCAGCCCCTTTGCGATGGCGCGCGCCTCGCCGTTGCTCTTCCCCTTGCTGTTCTCCAGGAACTCGGCGATGAGGGATTCCTTGTTGACGTGCACGCCGGCGTTGATGGTGTCGATGACGGCCTCGTGGAAGAGCTTGAGGTTGGCTTCCTTGGTCCAGGCGTCTTCGATGGCTTGGAGTTCGGGGCCAGACTTGCCGGCTTGCTCGGCGGCGTGCATGAGGTCGCCGAGGGCTTGGAGCGCGGGGTTTGTTGCGCCCAGGATGTAGTGGTGGTCGCGGGGGTCGATGGTGGAAGTGATGAGGGTGGCGGCTTCGGAATCGGTGCGCGCGACGGCGAGGAGGTCGACGCCTGTGTGTGGGGGTTAGCTTTTGCGATTATTTGTCGTTGGGGAGAGGAGGCTTCTGCAGACGACCGACAGGAAAGAGACTCACCCATGATGTCGGCCTGGGCCCGGATCGCGACGAGCCGGTTGATGTGCTCGCTGATGGGGACAAGCACCTTGCCGGCCATGTGGCCGCACTTCTTGGTTCCGGGCGCTTGGTCCTCGATGTGGATGCCTGCTGCGCCCTTCTCGACGAACAGCTTCGTGAGCTTCATGATTGCGGTGAGGCCTCCGTGGCCGGTATCCGCATCGGCGATGATAGGCCGCAGGTAGTCGACATTGGGGGCGTTCGCGCGGCTTGCTTTGGGCGTGGTGAGACGCTCTTCTCGCTGCTTGCGGTCGTGGAAGAGCTGTGCCATGAAGAGGTGGCCGACTTTGTTCGGGACCGTGGTGTAGGCGTAATCAGCGAGATCGGGGCCGGGCTCGTCGGTTGACGAAGCGGTTGACGAGCATTGCCAGCCGGAGACGTAGACGGTGTCGATGTACTTTGCCATCTGGGTAAGCATGACTGGGTCGAGACAGCCGTATGTGTAGCTCGCATCATTGTTCTGGTCGAATTAGCCAGTGTCGAGACGGAGGCGACGAAGCTGCTCACCTTGAACCTGCCCTCCACAATGTTCCAGAGCTTCTTCGACTGTGAATTGCTGGGGTACTGCAGCCTCAGTGTGCCTCGCTTCTGGACGATCTGCTCGGCTGTAAAAGGCCTCTTGGTGTACCGCCATCGTGAATCTGACCACCACTTCGTGACCTCTTCCACCTCTTGCTGGTACTGCTGCTCCTCTGCGTCAATGTCGGCCATTTTTCCTAATCTTGTTCTCTAGTCACAGGTAAAAAGTATATACAAGCACCTGAAGGTATGTTCAAAGAATAAACGAGGAAAATGTCTGCCTTTTCTTTGAGGTGAGCTGATGATGAGACCCTTTCGTAGCCTCGGTAGTTCTCCACGTTTCACGCACGTAGCTCCATGGGCGAAGCCAAGCTCTTATGTATGTATGAGCATCATGGTGCCGGCGCCAACCCCAGACGGCCAGTCAGGAAAGGCCTACACTCGAGCAACTCGTGGTCGGGAACACTCGGGTAACGCACACTGCACCATTGGCCCGAGTTGGCTGCGCCGAGGGCCACCACAAAGCCAGTCGAGAGACCGGAAGACGAGCTTTCGTTGCCCCTCGGCCTAAAGGACGCGCCTGGGGGCAGAAGTCTGGGGTTGGGGGAGCGGATCCGAGACCAGGACGGGATGACGTTTGGCGCTGCTGGCTTGTGATGCTGCCTCATTGGCCGCGATTGTCTGGTCTTGGTCCCAGAACTGTGCGGTGCGGCAGGCCTGGCGACAGTTTTCCAACGCGGCACGCGACCTGGCTGGCTTCACATGCTCTCAATTGAGGCCTTTGAGATGCGCAGACGGGCAGCATGTGAATGCACGTGGACGCGAAGCAGATCGCGGTAGAAGGGCTAGCCGGCGATCCGCTATGCCGTTTGCGGTACCTCGGCTATCAGACGCTTTGGTACGGGCTAGAACACTCGACATTCGTCTCACACCGCGGCCAGCGTCCGAGCGAATGGTTCCGCCCATCTCGATTGTACATGTGTGAGTCGAAGGGTTTGTTCTTTCAGGCTCTTGGACCGAAGTGATTTACAACATCGACTACCTATATCCCTTCAAGAGACCATACATGTGGCATAGCCCCAACGCCGCTGCTGTTATCCACCAGGTGTAGACTCCGTGAATGCCATACAAGCTGGAGCTGTGATGCTGTCCGCCGGCCTGAATATATGATACCAGCATCCTAGCACCAAGCCAGCAAGATATTGCCCGCAGACACAAGTCCAACAAGTCAATCACCCCTGTGAACCCGAGCGCATATCGTTGAGCCAGGAATAGCTTAGTTACCGCCCTCCTGTAGCGTCCTGCATAATGTCTGCGAGCAGGGCCCCGCACAAATCGGTCAAGTTCCGAGAACGAATGCTCGCGTATGTCGTCGATGTCGAATTGCGCAGACTTGGGAGATATGGGATACGCCGGGTCAGCGGGTGGGCACCTTAGCTTCCGCAGTAGCGTCCATCGCAGCTCACCGAGGTAGCCCCCGTCGATAAGCTGTTCTTGCTCCTTCAAATCTTCCAACCTTCTTCTTGGCAGGAGCTCTGGGAGAAGGTCAGGTTGCGAGATCCACAGAGTGCGGTTCTTTTCGTCTGTGAACAAGCATTCGCGATCGAAGGCCTCTGAAGTATGCGAGTAGTGGACGAAACGGGAGTAGAAAGCGCCAGTTAAAACGCGAATGTCCAGGTATTTTACGTTCGAGTGGCGATCCCTTCGATGCGTTGATGCGACTACATCTTTTGGTTTATCTAGAATGGCAGTCTCAAATTTAATATAGAACGGGTCCTCGGAGAGATGCACAAGGTAGAAGAGATAATCTTGAAAGATCTGGTGTAAGAGACTATATGATCTCGTTAGTGGAATTCGAAGACGATAGCTCTGGGCGCCAGTACTTCTCTATCTGCGTTGATATTCGGCCGATACTGGAGGCACGTACTTCTGGCTTGAACCATACACGCAAACCCTTTCGGAAATATAGGACGAAGGCCTCTTTGAGGATACGTGGGAACGTTAGGAAGCCCACCGCCCACCAGGCCGCGATGAATTTCAGCGCTCCGAATAAGCCCAGTTCATCAAGCTTCATCGCCGTACCCACGGAGAAGAGCCGCGCAACGATTTTGGCGTGATCTTTTGTCGATTTCAAAGTGATGGTGATGTCAATCGCCGGCGAAGAGGTGGGCGAAGGGAAAGGATTCAGAGCCTTTTGAGCGTATCCACCGCCCTTTCTCGAATTGAAAGGCGAAACGTGGAATTCTTTGGTCCAATAGTCGGCAAAAGTTGTCTTAGGTGGCACAGAAACCGGTTCCTCTTCGCTTGGGGTTTGAGCCGGGCTTGTTGGACTTGACCCATCCAGTAGGTAAAGGTGCCTCTCTCCAAAAGTATTGTTCACCTCAGTGATCATTCTTGTGAGCTGATGATCTTGATTGTAGATGTACCAGAAGGACGCAGGGTTGAACGAATAACCGAAGAAGCGTGGTGCTGTTACTAAGTAGGCATAAGACCATTCTGAATCTTTGACGCCCTGTTCGCTTAGTACATTAAATACAGTGAGTGTGGATCATCTTACCTTCTCCCTGAGGAAAACTTTGAGTTTTCCGTAGAACCCCAAGGCTGCTTGGCCTCGCGTGAGATAGTCCTCTGCTTTGATTCGAAGCCACCATTTGCCCAGAATCTGGTCGCTGCCATCAAATATATCGATTCCGGCTGGTGTAGTGCCCGCTGGCACAATGGGGAACCCACTCAATAGATAGTCATACCCAAAAGAATGCTTCTTCGGGAATATACGGGAATGCGTTGTTCGGCAAGGAATAATGAATGATGGCGGGCGTTCCACAGACCACGGAAGCGTTCCTGTGGGCAATTGCTCCGGATACTCATCCAGAGAGTTGTTGCCCTTCCAAAAGATGTACCAAAATATCGCTAGTGCAACAACAGTGGCTGCACTTGCAGTTGCCGATGATTGTGTATCCCTTCTTAGTACGGTCCACTTCTTGATTACAGCATCGAAGATAGGTCGTCGGGCTAGCAGGATATTAAAACTCCCAAAGAACAGGCTGTCCTGTAACGCCTTGTGATCACCGTATCGGAGTCTTGCCCCACCCAAAACCGCCCAGATCGCGTATAACGGCCATGTTGACAACCCGAAAGCAAGCATGCAAGGAACGACTGAAAAAGAGAAAACAATTAGCCTTTTGAGCAGGCCAATGCGGCCGTTTGCAGTCGTATTCATGAGAGGATGTTGATGTTGAGGAACCTTCGATGCCGAAGAAGAATGTCAAAGCACAATCGCTTGCGCTAAGCCTGTTTCATGGTGTCATGTCAGAGTCGCCAGCCATAGTGCGAATCCAAACGTTTCGGAGTGGATAACCATGGCACGATGGCCGACATTGGCTATCTCTCTACTTGATTTTTTTCGCTGCCCGTATTGTTATTTGGAATGCAAACACGAAATCCGCGCGCCTCCAGAAGGGCCGATAGGATAGGCGATGCGATGGGAACGGTACAACCAGTACACCGTTCAGGGTCTCGAGCATCTCCCACACCTCCGAGACACAAAGCGATGTTGACGAACGTGAAAGAATAGTCTTCGAATGCGGTGCTATCGTTCTGGTTGTTTATAGATCAATAGCAGGATGTCTTGTGCAAGTCACAACTCACAGCTGCCAGCAAATTTGGGTACGAACGGAGTAGAGCCCATCAAGAACCCTCCGTTTTCGATAAGACAAGGTTCAATATTACTAATGCGCATACCGAACATCCTCTTCGGCTGGCCGGCTCGTCTGTTTGCCACATTGGATCACTCACGCTACTGGCGGCACAAGAGCGACCTTTCCGTCACGACAACTGAGCTTCCTCGGCTCGGTGCATGAAAGAGCGAGTACTGTGCACGTAGGCGCATCAGGAACAAGAGCAATCGTCCTACATATCCCACGCGGTGCCCCCAAGTCGAAAACGAGATAAGCGATGGCGGGGCTGTTGGCGGCGGGAGCGGGCCGGCTAACCGTGAGGTACGCAAACCAACATTACGCCTAGAAACATGAATAGTTGTATGTCTACGATCGCAGAAGATTGATTGCGACCTCTACTCGATGTATCACACATTGTGACTCTGATAAAGGCCATGCCCCATCTGTCGCTTCTAGATACCATGATCCAAGGCAAAACGAGAGCGAATGCTGGAAGACGAAGTGTACAGGCGCGTATAGCTACAATAAGCTAGTCAGTTCTAGTCAATTCCGTGTGATCGACCGGGATTTTCGTTTGGCGACTTCGGCGGAATATGCCTTCGACCATGGTCCGCCCACTTCGTGATACACCATTGGGGCTTCTATTGGTGGCTAGAGGATGGCGTACCTTAACGAAGTGGCACAGTCTTATGACAATGGCGGGATTACAGCCCACATTTGCATTTTGTGGACCAGAAGTGGGGTATACGTGGATGTATAAGTTCAGGTGGTTGCGTGTCGCTACAATCTTTTACGATTCTACTCCCGAGTTGCTCTCCGGGCCTACTGACACAAAATGTTCGAATCCAACGAAGTTAGGGCAGACACCTCGACCAAATCTGTTCTGGACACTTTGGATTCCGTCAAAGAGCTTCCACTACCACCAGACTTCCTTTGGGGCGCAGCTACGGCGGCATATCAAGTTGAAGGTGGAGCTCAGCAAGACGGCAAAGGCCCCTCGATCTGGGACGAGTTCTCCCATCGCAAGCCTAGTGTTACAAGTGGCGAAGATGGCGATATTGCCTGCGACCACTACAACCGCCTGGCCGAGGACATCGCCTTGCTGTCCTCATATGGTGTCGACGTGTACCGATTCTCAATCTGCTGGTCACGTTTGATCCCCCTTGGAGGCCGTAACGACCCCATCAATGAGAAGGGGATCGCTTTCTACAATGCTCTCATCGATGGTTTGGTAGCTCATGGTATCAAACCCGCCGTGACACTCTACCATTGGGTATGCACCATCCCCAGGCTCCTTACGAATGGCCTGATGTTCTGACTATAACCATAGGATCTTCCTCTGGAGCTCCATAACAGGTACGGCGGCATGTTGAATACCACAGAGTTCCAGGCCGACTTTGAGCATTACGCAAGACTTTGTTTCTCTCGTTTTGGCGATAGGGTTAAGCAATGGATTACTTTCAACGAGCCCTACATTGTCTCTCTTTTTGGCTACCACAGTGGCATCCTCGCACCTGGACACAGTACACAAACTGGCCACGACTCCACAACCGAGCCATGGCGAGTAGGCCACAGTTTGATTCTCGCCCACGCTGCTGCTGTTCAAACTTACGCGGCCGAATTTTTGCCTTCACAGAAAGGCTCTATCTCTATCGTACTGAACTCGGACTTTTACGAGCCCTACGACGCTACGAGCGCAGCTGATAAGGAGGCGGCACAGCGCAGGCTCGAGTTTTACGTCGGTTGGTTCGGCGACCCGATCTACCTTGGAGGCGACTACCCCGAGTCAATGAGGAAACAACTGGGTTCAAGATTGCCACAGTTTACGGAAGCTGAGCAGGAACTGCTGAAAAAGACTGCGTCCCACAACACCTTCTACGGAATGAACCACTACACATCGCAGTTTGCGAAAGCACGCAGCACCCCTCCGACTGAGGAAGACCACACTGGGAATGTGGAAGAGCTTACCACCAACAGCGAAGGTGTCGAGATTGGCCCGTTGTCCGGGGTTTCCTGGCTTCGCGTGACCCACAAGCAGTTCAGGAAGCTTCTGAACTGGGCATGGAATCGCTACAAGAGACCTATGTGAGCTGTTACCACATTTGGTGACGTCTGTACAGAGACTGATTGCATTTACACAGATACATCACGGAAAATGGATGTCCATGCCCGGGTGAGAATTCAATGGCGCTGGAACAGGCTGTGGATGACCAATTTCGCGTTCGCTATTTCGGGCTGTACATTGATGCCATTTCCCAAGCAATCAACGAGGACGGCGTCAAGGTTGCGGGCTACTACGCCTGGAGTCTCATGGATAATTTTGGTAAGGCAACCGTATCAAAGAGTTTTCTGTGTGCTAATACATGACAGAGTGGGCCGCTGGGTATAGCATTCGATTCGGTATCACCTATGTTGATTTTGCGACGGGGACTCGTACGCCAAAGAGATCGGCGGAATATCTCAAAGAAACTTTCCAGAAGCGGCGTGGCGGGCAGTGAGTCTGCTAATGGCAAAATCTAAATGTCCATACTTCGACGCCCATGCTTGGGTGGCGCCAAAGTTGCCAGGGGCCGATATATCAATGCATTGGTAAGGGTCTACGGTATCCTTTCGAGTATGGTACATCTACACTTTGGGCAGCCGATATTAATACATATGTACTCTCAGATGCGTCAAAGCAAACATGTCTAAGTATCGAACTTTGACGATCATTGGATTGCTGATGGCTTTCCATAGGTATCAATGGCCCTCGATGGATCTCGGAGTATCGGGTTAGCTTTCCGATAGTTTGCGACTTTAGTGCTTCTCCATATATCTGAAGCTCTCCATAGACCCCCATTTTGCAGCAACTCCCCGTGAAGCCAACCAGTCGCGCGTAGTCTCGTTGTGGAGGTTGTCTGCTATACTATAAAAATACTCGACTATCTGAACCATGGACATGCCTTTGAAAGAGTGCTTTTCTCCTGGTGCGTAAAACGCATTTCCGTGTCTTGCATAACATGCGGTCCTCAAACACCATGTGATCATTTGCGCATTGTAGAGCACTCTTCCCAAGCCATATGGCAGGCCGATTTCGTCGAGTAAGTAGTCTATGGTCTCATCAAAACTTAGCTCCATGGCGTAGTCGGTTTTCTCTGGCTCGTGATAGTGGTTGAATAAGGCAATTAATAGCTCTTGGAATAGATCTTCCTTGGTCAGCGTGTAGTCGATGTGAAGTCTTTGGTCTGGCGTTATTAACCCCTGGAGTGCAAATATCTTGTCTCGTGCATCGCGAGCTTCGCATTTAACCAGTCGCACGGCGTCTTGGAGGCGCCAGAGTCCCTGCTTGTTATCTGGTTCAACATCGCGCGATCGTCTTTGAGCGTGCATATAAACGAGGTCAAAAAAGTGCTTGGCCTCTGGGCGGAAACCACACCTGTGCCTACTGTGCTGCGAATGGACGAGCAGACCTTCCTGTTCAGGCACGTATTCTATGCTATATGTGCCACAGATGATCTTTGCTCGCGGAGCTAAGATGACCTCCTGGATTATCCAAGCTCGGGACCAGTAAGGATTACTCAACAGAGCTTGCAGTGCAGGATGAGGTTGTGGTACGGAGTCTGACGTTGAGTTCCTGATCATACATTTCAAGTCCTGTCGGCAATAGCAAGATCCACGCTTATGAGCCACGAAGGCAGATCCCCTTGGAGCCTGAATCGCGTGGAGGAAATGTAAAGCGCATCCGATGCTGCTATCGGAACATCCGCCGAGCCAAATGATCACTTCCTCGCATTGTTTATATATGCTGTCCATCTGGCTGACCTGCTCTCCTTTTTCACGTACGTCGCCCTGGTTGATACAGATTTGGTCGATCCACAGATAGGTATCGTTGTCGGACCGTTTTCGGTAGGTATCCAAGAAGTCCCAGAGGGTTTGCGATACACCGAGGGAGCGTCCGTTTAGCAGGATTGAATGTGATCTTTCATCTGATCCCCATCTATACGACAGGCATTTGTATGCAATGTTTCGCGATCTCGTGTGTTCCAGTGGCACGGCATAGAGCTCGCACTTTGGGAGTCCAGACCGGCTCCGACGTGCTTGAAGTCTAAGAAGCCGGAAGTGCGACGCTTCGAGCGGCGTATGAGTGTATGTTTCTCGTGGATCCTCTAGTCCGCATAACAGCTCCTCGCCCAGAATGTAGCGCGACGTCTGTGGTCTCAACTTGGCGCACAATGGCCCCCAGCACAGCATCAACAACATTCGACACACGCGCAAACGACCACGCACATTCCACCCAACGCATACATCTTCAGCAGCAACATCTTTAACGTAGTACCAGTACCAAAATGATACCCACTCCTGCATGTTCCGAATAGATTCCGGAAAGAAAAACCCCACAGGTCGCATGTAGCTATACAAAAGCTCCGATAGCAAAGATTCGGCGAAAATACCTACGCCCCCCCAATACGTTGCTTCCTGACACACCATAAGGACGGATCCGCGTACGAGGGGAGATAGCGGAAGATTGTACATCTCGTCAAACCACGGAAGGCCCAACACAAGAGCAATAAACAACACCATTGAAACCCCTCTTAGCGACGCGTCTGTCTCCATGGTGTGAGTGGTGAGACGGAGAACGTTAGATTTGAAAGGTGTCCAGGTTGCTGCTGCCTAAACTGGGTGCGCCACTTTACCGGTATTGGCGGCACCTAAGCTAGCCTCACTCACCACTCAAGCATTCGTCTCCTCTCCCTCGTACTCCGCACTCTTCCCAACCTTCGTCCACGGCGCAAACGCTACCACACAGTCAGCACATCAAGCCACACCCAAAGACAGCTGCAGGACACTTACGATTCTTAACCCCCTCCAAGCTCTCGCTCAATACCGGAAAATGCCTCGTCAAAACCTCCTTCATTCCGTTATACTGCACCCAATGCATACCCGCCTTGCTATACGTCTCCTCGTTCCAATCCGTCGCGATAAACCTATCGCTTTTCAGCCTCCGACTCGCCATCAGGATAAACACTCTAAACGCCGTGTCGCTGAAACCAAAGCCCTTTGGCAGCGGCTCGCACAGACAGCCAACTAGAAGATCGACCTTGTTAACATCGCCTTCGTACACCTTGTCAAGCTTCGCAGTAACGTCTTCGTTTCCCCCGGTGAGCTCGAGGAACGAGGCAACGGGCTTCATGTGGAACAGCTCGCGGAACTTGTTGTACCGCGGGACGCCGCGTTCACGGTCACGCAGAATGTCGATGGTGCCCATGTCGACATGGCGGCCTTCGGGCGTGTGCAGATCCCTGAGAAAGTCGGGTGTATTATTAACAGTTACCGCGCCGGGGTAGTTAATGCCAAAGCTGTAGAAGATGTCTTCGAAACCAAGACGTTGCTCTGTCAATGGAGCCCGGGCCTCGCCAAACGCAACGCCATGGATCGGGTAAGTTTTCTTGTGCTCGCCGGTCGCGGCGGAGAAGAAGGCGATGTTATCCGGGATGAGGGAATGCATGCGATACACCGAGACAAACTCCTCGGTCAGCGAGTATGCCGTGCCGTGCTGCTCGGCGCCAGAGCCTGGAATTCCCGATGTGGACTCTCCTGGGGCAACGCGACCGAGGAGTTTGTACAGCTTCTCGCCCAGGACGCCCCACCAGTTGCCGCTCATCGCGACTTGAAGCGCTGGATGGCCGAGGATGGCGGGCGTCCACTCCGTTGTATGGATCTTCGCCATGAGCGCGCAGTTTACCAGTCTAGCTGTGTCGAATATCTTTCCGGATTCCCAGTCGGGATACTCCTTCGCTAATTGGTCGCAGATAGCGTTATGCTCGAGCACAAACAGTGTGTGCAGCATCTCGAGACCGAGCCACCAGTTTGTGTAAAATCCCGTCCTGGGTATACCATTCTCATCCCGAGGGAGGTATGTGACTACCTTCTGCTCGTCGACCTCAAGCTTACCGTTCTTTGCAAGACCGCGCAGTTCTTTGGTGCGGGCTTCGCTGGATCCATAGATCTGCGAGCCATCCCACCAGTGTGTATTCTCATTCTTATACGCGGGAGATTTCTTGTCGGTATCGTCAAGGGGCTCATCCGCCTGTGTAGCTTCTACACTCATCTGCGGAGCGCTCCACGTATCACCGGGCGGAAGCTTGATGTCATGTTTCTCAGTCGTAGAATTCGTATGCATGAACCTGCACCCCACCATGATTAGCAACATCCCCCCACAACACCTGGTATGGGGAAAATACCAGTCATGCACAGAAAACTGTATCCAAGCGGCTGCTAGGAGATTTAGAATTGTCGCCGGCTTAAACTTCTCTCTCTTTAACAGCACCTCGCTCACAACCCTCGGGTTCGGACTCAGCAGCTCCTCCTCACTCGGCTTCTGCGTATGCTCCCTGCCTACATTCCGACCAAATCGCATGCCCACGCAGCCCATCTTGGGCTGGTTAGTATCATTGTAAAGGCCGTCAGAGTTGCGGGTGTGGGCGAATGCAGGGGGTACGGGGTCTGAGGCGGCGCTGCCTTGGTACGAGGGCGAGGGATACGTGTCGTAGAGGTTGTGCTGACGGAGCTCGTAGCGATAGGCTGCGAGATTGAGAACGCCGATGTAGCTGCGTGCTTGCTCAGGTGGGATGCTGGTAGGGATGGTATGAGGTCTTACGTAGGGAGTTTGTGCCACGGCACGAGCTTGTTCACGCCTTTGAAGAGGAAGATTAGGGCTTTCTTTGGGAGTGAGGGCGTGTATGGGATTGTGGAGTCGGGCTGTGAGGACATTTTGGAAAGAGTGGCGCTATGCGATGCTCGCAAGGTATATGCAATGTGCGACGCCTTGGAAGAAGCAGGTGAAGGGATGAGTACAAAGCGGAGGGTGGGTGATATACGTATATAGAAAACCAGATAACAATGCGCAGAATGACAGCCTCGCTATCGCAGTGCGCCCCGAATGTCTCAAGAATACATGCATCTATATACCTCGTGCCTCTGTCGACCTTCCCAATGCCACACAGTCAGCAGCTCAACCTCCGCTTACGCCAGAGCACCCTTGTAGCTGAACATCGCAACGCGAGCCGCCACTCCACCCACACACTCAGCTCTTCGCATTTGCGGCAGGCAGGGAAAAGATGTAAGCCCATGTCGCCATTGCGTATGTTATCATCTGTTGACGCACCAATCGAGGGGCCGTACCACACTATCAAGCAGTGTATTGGTGCGTGCTCAGCCTGATTCCCCCCTTTGGTAGGTGGAGATAAGCAGGCGCGACAGGGGGGTTCACGCGGGCCCAAACACGGTCTCAGAGCATCATGGACGTACTTGAGCTCGGCATTCCCGGTCTTGGCCTCAGAACGCGCGATTCCGGTCACGGGTTGAGGCTCTGCTGTTGTGCGCAAATTTGTGGCTGTGTTGTCATGTAATATTTGAGGCTCGCGGTTATTTCTTCAACCAGACGCCAATAGGTCTCGCGGTCGCGCTGGTGATCTCGGTGGGTGCGGTTCAGAGTGTGTACTCGTTGGGCTGATAGCAGATGCCTGCGCCCAGATCCTGATATCTTCCTCATTGTTCATCTCCCTGATGACGACCAGGTCACTTTCCAACTCCCCATGACTTCTTTTATGCACCTCTCGAGACGCAGGTCGTCGCTGCAACGGGATTTCCTGGTCTAGCCTCCTGCTCCGTCTTCTTCCGACCGTGCCCTCCCTGTTGTCGCCGTAGTAGTAGTAAGCTGATCGGCCTCGTGAGAGCGTCCTCAGCTCGCCGAAAGCGCGCCTGAAGAGAGGCTGAAGAGAGGGTGCCGATGCACAAATGATGGCAGTGTTGAGCTCGACGGCGTCCCAGAACAGGATGTAGCCGCCATAGTATCGCGATATATCCGGGGGCGCATCGTGCCAGAGGTAGAGAATCCAAAGACGGAAACTTGCTGCGATTGGAACAAGGAGTCCTATCGAAAAGACAATCAACAGACAAATGCGCTTGGTGGTCGGCATATGCAGCTTGACGAGGACTGGCAGAGGCAGAACGAGGATGAAGAGATCGGAGAAGATGTTCAGCGCGGACTGACTGAAATAGAGTGCCGTAAGATTGAAACAGTGCCACTGTTCTCTCATAACGAATATCTCCGGCTCGAAGACAAGGGATGGCTTGCGCGGGCATTCGAAGGCGTTAACGACTATCATGATGAAACTGTAGATTGTGACGAACGCTATGGCCGAGTATACAATAATTCGGAATGGGCGGTGCGTGGCAATGGTTAGATAGAACTACAACGATCAATCGGTATCCATCAGCGCCCACGTCTCGAACCAACTTACTACGAGGATAGAGAGCTTGACGAGTGCCGGAACCAGTAGATACACGATCTGGTAGCCGTACCATGCTTTTGCCGCCCCCAATACACCTTTCAGTGTGAATTCTGCGGATGGCTACCACTGGTCAACAAGAGAGACTGTGTGTTCAGCACAACTTACCGGTGGAAGGTCAGCGGGCCATGCACCTGCGATAAGATGCAGTTAGCAGATCGTCCCAGGACAATATTGAGGTGGTCACTCACCAGAACCTGTGCCGTAGAGGACTTGATAGTGATTAATTACACACAGTCCCCATGTACACACCTTAGTCCATCAGCGGTGTCTCGTTGGTTTTATCTAAGCACGCCGCGGATATGATGAATGAGCGAAAGAGTGGAAAGCTTCACCAAAGGAACGTTTTGACTCACCACTGCTCCCGCGATCATATAGTCATACGATTTCAACTTCTTCACAATCCATACCCGGCAATAGAACCTGTGGCATTGGCCAGTCGGCGAGCTGTGACTCCACACGCAAGGGCACTTACCTAAGAATGACTACGACAGTCGATATACTAACCAGACTAAAGGCAGTCGTCTCAACTGTCACTCCCAAAGACGCTGGCGTAAAAAGTCCTTTAGCAACCATCTGAGCAGTTTCCGAAGCAAAAAACGAACAGGAGCTAGAACAAGACTCCAGCGCGCGCTTGGACCTGAGCTGAATTTAGATGCATCGGGACGGGCGCGGCATGTGACAGGTTGTATAGCTGCAAAGTATATAAAATCAATCGATCGACACGCGTGTCTTGTGCAGTGTGGAGGTGCCGGATGAATGCCTCTTACTGGAATTGCGCTCGTGCCCTGCATATTCGGCGCATAGCCATGCTCCGGACTTCCGTGAGATACGAGGGACGAGGGTTCATCCTTTGACAGCATAATTCTCTGATGGCGCATCATGAGATGAAACCGAAGCGGATTCAGCTCACCCAGAATGGATTGCCTCAGCTACCGAGTCCAGTCGAGCCACGTCGCATACGTCAAAAGGAGGTTGCCTGGGTTCGGTATTGAGGCGCTTGATTGTCCATTATAACGCACAATGCCCATGTTCCGTGGCGGCAGTTGTAGATGTTATGCGCACTCGATGTCGATTGGTAGGTCGGCAAATGTTGTGTGGTACAGCAACTGCGACCTCTTACCAGCAATATCAAAAGACGGGGTAATCAAGCCCGGGGTTCCCAATGAAGCGGTTGGTGGAATGGAATGCCTCTTGTATTGTCTCAGTCCGGGGTTACCAATGAAGTGGTTGTTGGCATGCCTCTTGCCTGTATCGCAAGAGAATCCAGAGGACGTCGTACTGACAATCGTGCGGGCACTGAGAGCTTGACGATGACGCAAGCCAATGAGCAACGGCAACAGGTGGTGCAATAATTACTGAGCGCTGTAATGATGACTAATTCTTTGCCACCCTAATTCTTCCCTGCGAGACCTATTCTCCTCCAGTAGAATTACTAGAATTGTATTAGTAAGGCATAAGTCATTATTACAGCGCTCAATAATTATTGCACCACCTGTTGCACGTGATCTTTGCCCGCCCGGCAGCCTCGCTATATTGGCAGCACACAGTAGCCCTCGATCACGCTCCTCTCGACGTCTTTTGCATTATCTGGACTGGACTTGGTGCGGCGCGGCGATTTGTTTGAAGCGGGCAACATCCCAACCAACACAGGAAGCAAAGTTCGCCTCCTAGGCGCTTCCCTCCCCTCCAGTTCGCTGCGATGAGCACCGTCGACGCCGTGCCCGTTGAGAGCAAGAACGAGCAGTCTGGCCTTTTGGCCAAAGGCAAGCGCAAGCTGCTGGCGCTTGGCAAAAAGGCGGACGGGCAGTCGCAAGACACACCTGCGACTACCACGACAGCAACCACGACGGCTCCCACGCTGCTCCCTTCGCCCGGCCTTCACTCGCCAGCTTCACAGATTTTCGAGCGCAACCGTGAATCCAAGCATATCAAGACGGAAGATCACATCCCCGCGGCCTTAGATGCCTCGTCTCTAGCAATCACAGATGACCATCTGAACCCGGATGACGTCGAGATTGTAATGCACGCGGCCCACCAGCCTGCTTCGGCGGTGAGTGAAAATACAAACGTTGCGCGGAATCCCGCTGACCGGTCATCTACAGGCTGTGGCAGGAAGCATCGCAGATTCGCTACATTCGCCGTCGCTCGTCCACGAGGAAGCGTCCCTCTTCAGTCACCCTGACACGTCCGAATCCGCCTCGAACGCAAACTACGGGTCGGTGGATACGACTGATCCTCGGCGCTTGTCTTTCATCTCGTTTGCAGATGTTGTACAGGCCGAGCACGCCGAGTCAGATCGGGATGCCGCGCAGTTTATCAGTTTGTCTGCGACGGCCAATCGCTCACCATCGCCTGTACGCTCTCCTGTGTCGTCCCAAGGGTTTGGCGCATCTCCACCCAGAAGTGGTGCCACGTCGGAGAAGGGTCCGGGCAGCCCTACAGCTCATGGCATGCAAAGTTCTAGTGGAGAACTGCAGATCGAAACGATGCGCCAGGCTCTGCGAAGGACAGGCTCGGGCGATCTCAGCGGAGCACGATCGCAGCCGCTGAGCGCTATCAGTTTGGAGGATACGGCTGCTGACCGGCCACCGTTCGCATGAGCGCATTTTACATTACAAATCAGCGTGTTGGGACGTCTGTGTCGACGGCGTGGCCAAAGGGGTTAGAAGCAGAGGTTGTTAATCTTACGAGCTAGTCACTAGCAGAGCATTGTTTGGGAAGGGTTTGATTGCGATATCCCGTGCAGGCAGGTCACCCGACTATAGTTTTTAGATCAGCGTATACTACCCCCTTATAGGTATACAGGTAAATTTTATAGTATATATTAAAATAGCGCTAAGGCTTAGTATATTATATAAACTAAATTACCTATAATAAATAAAATTATCTAAATAATTTCTAAATATATTTAATTATAATACTATATATATATTTATATAAATAAATTCTAAATAAGTTTATATAGTAATTATTAATATATCTACTAAAAAGCTCTTCTATTATATAGGTAAATATATTTTAAATATATTCTAGCTCTAATATATATATTATAGAGATTCACTATAAGGTAGGGTGGCTTAATAAAGTAGGGGGGATAAGAAGGTGTTGTGCTTTACCAATACGCAAAGGGACCAAAAAAGCGGCTAAGGCGCGCCCAGCGTCTGTACACAGGCTAACCAAAAGGGGCGTAGCGCCAAGCTAACCAAAACGGGAATAGCGCGAGGCTAGCTAAAATGGACTTAGCGCGTACCCGCTAATATATAAGAAATCCAACTATAGAGAGGCTCTAATATATAATAGTTATTATATTAATAATATTTAGTCTTAAGTTATTTATTTAATAGCCTTAGTTCTTTTTTAATAAATATATAGGTATTTATATTTAAATATATTCTAGATATATTCTAAATATATTTAATTAATAATTTAAAAGAAAAATATATTATTAAATATAATAAGAATAAGTATAGGGTTTATAAAATAGGTTTAATATATTTTAAATTTATTTAAACCTTTTACTTATATAATACTAGAGGGTATACTAGATCTATAATATTTATATTACTTATATAATTAAAATATATAATTTTATTATTATAGATTTAATTTAAATATATTCTAAATATATTTACCTACTTTAATTACTAATTTTTTAAAAATAAATAAAGAATAACTAGAAAAGTATTTCCTTTTCTAAATAGAAAATAAATATATTTCTAATTTATTTTAAATATATTTAGTCTATTAATTTATATCTAGTTTATTATAATATTATAATAGTAGCTTATAATATTATTAATATTATAAATTTAAATATATTTAAAATATATTTAAGCTAATTTTTATTAGACTTCTACTAAGTTTATTACTTTCTTTTCTTTTTCTTTTTTTTCTCCTCTTCCCCCTTCTACCTCTAACTAGATAAGCTCTTTAAATAAATTCTAAATATATTTATACTAATATACTTAAAATAATAATAAAGATAAAAAGGAAAAAAAAAAAAAAGAAAATAAAAAAAAAAAGAAAAAAAAGGTTATTTTTTTTTTTTCTATCTAAGTAAGTTCTTTAAATAGGTTCTAAATAGGTTTAGAATATATTTAAGCTAATATATATAAAATAAAAATAAAAATAAAAAAAATAAAAAAAAAGAGATAAAGATAGAAAAAAAAAAGGAAAAAAAAATCTTTTTTTTTTTTTTTAATATAGTAAGTTTTTTAAATAGGTTTAGAATATATTTATACTAATATCTATAAAATAAGAATAAAGAGGAGAAAGATAATAAAAAAAAAGAAAAAGTAAAAAAAAAAAAAAAATTTTTTATTAATTAGATAAGTTCTTTAAATAGGTTCTAAATAGGTTAAGAATATATTTAAGCTAATATCTATAGAATAAAAATAAAAAAAAAAAAATAATAAAAAAAATAATAAAAAGGAAGAAAAAGTAAAGAAAAAAAAAAAAAAAACTCCTTTTTCTCCCCCTAATAAAGTAAGTCTCTTAAATATATTCTTAATTTATTTTAAATATATTCTAGTAAATACTAATATTTTTAACCCTTAATTAGAAACTAAAGGAAGAGAAGAAATAGAAAAAAAAAAAAAAGAATTACTATTACTATTATTATTATTAATATTAATAGTAGTAAAATTACTATTAAAATAAGTTTAAATAAATTTAGAATATATTTAACTTATTACTAATATATTTAGGCCTTTACCCCCTTAACTTTAAAGAGGTAGGGTAGTTTTTAAAATAGCTCTAGTAGTTAAATAAGTCTAAATAAATTTAGAATATATTTAAATTATTACTAATATATTTAGCTATCCTTCTCTAATAGTTTATTTAAAAGAATAAAACTAAGTCTTTATAATAATAATAATAGTTATAAAACTAGTTTTAGATATAAAATCTAAATATATTTAAAACTTATTTAAACTAGTTCTAAATATAACTATAAACTATTCTTTAGATAAATAATAAAATTTTAAATATAACTCTAATTACTATACCCTTTTTAGTTAGTCTATATATAAATACTAGGCGCGCCTTAGCCACTTTTTTAGTCCCCCTTTATTTATATATTAGTAAAGTATAATATACCTTTTTATCCCCCCTACTTTATTAAGTTATTTTACCTTATAGTAAATCTCTATAATATAACTCTAAACTATTCTTTAAATAAAAAATAAAAATTAAATAGTATTTTAAATAAATATATTAGTAATATATTTAAATATTTTTCTTAAATATATTTATAATATAATATAATTATTATTTAATTATATTTAGTTAATCTAAAAGGTTTTTTATACTAGTCTATATATAGAAAGAATAAGGAATAAAAAAAAATTATAAAAAAATTTCTTTTTTTATTTTATAGATATTACTTTTTTATTTATATCCTCTTTTTAGAGTACTTTATTATAATATTAAAGCTAGAATAAAATATAATTCTTTTTATAAATATATTCTAATATTATTTATAATATATTTAAGTAGGTTTTTTACTAAAAGTATATCTAGCTTAGGTCTTTTCCTTCTAGTATACTAGAGCTTTCTAAAAATATTTCTAGTAAAGAATACTTTATTTACTTTAAAAAATTATATTACTAGATATTACTATTAGATAATATAAGAATTCTATTCTATAGAATAAATTCTTTTATAAGAATATATTATAAATAAGTTTCTAATATATTTAATAGTATTTTTATAAAAAAAGTATATTTTATACTTATATTAAATAATACTATCTAAACTACTTTATTATTTCTAAAAAAACTAGTTAAACTAGTTTTATTTAAATATTAAAGACTATTATTTAATATATCTAGTTTATAATTTTAAACTCTAAAAATATTTATAAAGAGGATAGCTATATAAGTATAATTAAATATATTCTAAATATATTTAAACTAGTATAAACTATATTAGTTAAACCTATTTAGAATATTTCTAATAAATAAAATACTAGTTACTTTTCTATTTACTTAGTAACTCTAAAGAAATAATATTAATAAGTATTTCTTTAATCTATTTTCTTTTACTCTACTAATTATATAAAATACTAAGTAAAAGGAAAAATAAAAAAATATTTTTTTTTTTTAAAAAATAGCTAATTATTCTAGCTAAATTTAAAAACTTATTAGTAATTTCTTTTAGTTTTAAAGTTTTCTTTTATATATTTAGTATATAAAAAGAAGAATCTATTTATTTATTTCTTTTAAAGAAAATACTAGAGATAATAATATTTTAAAATAGCTAAATAAATATATTTAAAATATATTTAAGCTATCTAATATATCTATTTATAGTTTTTTTTTATATAAATCTATTTTCTTTTTATAAGGATTAATTTAACCTAAGGTTAAATCCCCTTATAGGATATTTACTTACCTTCGAGCTTAGGCCTTATCTAGTAGCTTATATATAGATTAGTTAGTAGATCTTAAATATCTAGTATATAGAGAGTCCCTCCCTAGGACCCTCTCTATCTTAGTATCTTAAGTTTAATTTTAATTTATATAGTTTCTTCTATCTATTTAATTCTAAGAGTATTTACTCTATTTAACTATATCTTAGCCTTATATTAAACTTAAGACCCCTTTTTTTAATTAGAGATTAGTAACTATAATATCTACCTTTAGCTCTTTAAGTATAGAAAGATTTACTAAAATCCTAAAATTTTTCTTTAGATTAGTTATTAAGGTGCTAGAATATCCTCTAAAGTCCTTATTAAAGACTAGCTATTAAAGTACTAGAATATCCTTTAAAGTCCTTATTAAAGGCTAGCTATTAAGGCGCTAGAATATTCTTTAAAATCCTTATTAAAGACTAGCTATTAAAGTATTAGAATATCCTTCTAGATTTTTTAAACTCCCTTAAAGACCTACTAATATTAGATACCTTTAATAGAATTAATTATTATAAAAGTTAAATCCCTTTTAAATAGAAATATATACTTACTATAAGTATACTAAAAATAATATATATATCCTTAGTAAATAGACTTAAAATATAACTAACTACCTACTTATTACTTATACCTTATTTACTTAAACCTACCTTTTATCTTTATAATAAATATTAATTTATATAATATTTTTATTTTAAATAGCCCTTTTTTCTTATTTACTTTATCTCTAAATAACTCTATACCTACTATACTACTACCTATAATTAAGTATATAAAGATAAAACTTCTAGTACTTAAGTAATTTATTAATAAGGACCTAATAACTTTTCTTTAGAATTATACTAGAACTCGCTCTATAAGCTGCGCTGCTAAAATAATAATAGCTTTTAATTTTAGTAAAAAAGACCTTAATAATATTTTAAAAATAAATAATCCCTATTATAGTATAACTATAGGTAAAATACTATATATATTACTTTAAGGTTACTTATCTATTCTAATATAAGAATAGGTACTAGTAGCTAAAGCCTTTAGTATATAACCTCCCTATAAACTAGAAGACCTACCCTTCTAAATTAAACTTTTTCTACTAGAACTAGATATTTAGCTATCTAAAGATACTAAAGAATACCTAGCTAATATTAATAAGGTTAAAAAGAAATTAGGCCTCTATTAGAATTCTAGAACTAGAAACTATAAAGAGGAAAAAAATAACTTTAAGACTAGTTTATAGATAGCTAGGCTATAAAAACTAGAAAAAGTATTTAAACTATATATAGCTTTTACTAATATTAATATAATTATTCTAGACCTAATTACTTTAGATAGAAAGTACCTAAAGACCTTAAACTACTAAGGTCTAGAGTTTATTACTATTTTTAATATATATATAGGCTATATTAAGGCTAATATAGCTCTATTTACTATAAAGCTATAGCTTATAACCTTATTCTAATATATATATAAAGTATAGGACTAGTAATAAAAGCTAGTCTAATAAAATACTAATTTAAATAATAAAATTAATATTATAATAGACTCCTAAATATAGACTTAAAAAGAAAATAGTTATCTATAAACTAAAATTATAGAACTAAAGAAAACTACTAAGACTAAAAATTAATTAATATAGGTAATAATTAGTAACTTAAATAATAATAATAGCTTTAAGTTACCCTACTAGTTTAGTACTTCCCCTACTAAGCTAGTACCTACTATTAAATATAATACTAAACTAGTTATTTTAAAAATAGATAATTAGTAAAGTATAGGCTATTCTACTATAAATTAATATATCTTAAGAGTAAATACCCCTAGTAAACTTTTCTATAAAGTACTAAACCTTTACTATATAAAATACTAAGCTTACTAAAGTAAATACCTATCCCCTAAAATTCTAGACCCTAATAAGTTTAATAGTAATAAGGCTTAGTTTAAGCTATAGTTCTATTTACTAGAAGTTAAAATTAAGTTTAATATAGACTACTTTTAATAAAATACTCCTAAAGAATATATTATAGCTATTACTAATTATATTAATATATAACTAGAAGACTATATCTTTAAAATTTTTAATACTTAAAAATAGTAGTAATTAACTATATCTCTTATAGATTTATATAACTACCTTTAAGCTATATTTATACTACTAAACTAGAATATTAATACCTATACTAACCTCTAGAAGATAATACTTCTATCTAGAGAAAATATAAACTTATTTAT